>CAUYLG010045648.1:0-18864 GCA_963573385.1 Cacajao melanocephalus | reverse complement strand
TGTGGATTTATCCACCTGTCGTCTTTGTAATTGCTGACTTTCAGATTGGGTCTGAGTGGACGTCCGGCTTGTTGGTGATGAAGTTTTTTCTGTTTCTTAGTTTTCCTTTGGCGGACGCCCCTTCCCCACAGAGCTAGGCCTCCCCGGGTTCAGCTGTGCTTACTGTGAAACTCTCAGTCCTCAGCGCTTCCAATTGCTGTTCTCCTTGTGGGGATGGGACCAGCTAAGCCCGACTCAAAGGGCACCCAGTCCCGTATACTCCGCACCGAGAAGCGCCACGCTGGGGCGCCAGCAAAACAGCTGCGCTGGCCGAAAAAGTCACGCTGGTGACCCATGTGGCTCCTCCGCTGGGAATCTCCCGGTCTGTGGTCAACAAAAATTCGTCTGAAAGTGCGGTGTCCACTCGCTCTCTGCGCTTTCACTGGGAGCTACATTCCTGAGCTGTTGGTAATCCGCCATCTTGGATCTCTCTGATGATGTCCTTTTGAAGTGCAACAAATTTTAATTTGATGAAGTCTAGTTTATCTATTTTTTTCTTTTGTGGGTTGTTCAGTGTCATATCTAAGAAGGTTTTGTCTAACCAAAAATCACATACTCATATTTTCTTCTTTCTATGGTTGTAGCTTTTACAGTTAGGTCTATGGTCAGTTTTGAGTTAATTTTGTGTATAGTGTGAGGAAGGGCCCAACTTCCATTTGTATGTAGACATCCAGTTGTCCTAGAACCACTTATTGAAAAAAATTGTTCTTTCCCCATTGAATTGTCTTGGTACCCTTGTCAAAAATTAGGCTGGGCGTGGTGGCTGATACCTGTAATTCCAGCACCTTGGGAGGCTGAGGTGGGTGGATCATTTGAGATCAGGAGTTCGAGACCAGCCTACTTGGGAGGGTGAGGCACAAGAATTGCTTGAACCTAGGAGTTAGAGGTTGCAGTGAGTCAAAATTGTGCTACTGTACTCCAGCCTGGGTGACAGAGCCAGACTGTGTCTCACAAACAACAACCAAAAAATCCATGGACCATAAATGTGTGGATTTATTTCTGGACTTTCAATTCTAGTTCATTCCCCTATGTGTCTGTCCTTATGCCTGTACTGCACTGTCTTGATTATTGTACTTTGTAGTAAGTTTTGAAATTGGGAAGGGTGAGTTTTTCAACTTTCTTTGCCTTTTTCAAGAATGTTTTGGCTATTCTGAGTCCCTTGCATTGCTTCTACATGAATTTTAGGATCAGCTTGTTAATTTCTGCAAAAAAGCCATCTTTTAGGCTTGATAGGGATTGAATTGACAGGGAAGCATTACTATCTTAATAATATTAAATCTTTTCATCTATGAATATAGAATGTTTTTCCATTTATGTAAGTCTTTCAACAATGTATTGTAGTTGTCAGAGTCTAAGTTTTACACATATTTTGTTACATGTTTTTGTAAGTGTTTTATTCCTTTTGGTCCTAAGTATTTTTAAATGAAATTGTTTTATTAACTCATTGGTCAGTTATTTTCTGAAATCACCATGGTACCCATCCATGCCCTTCATTCAGTAAATGCTGACTGAGTAAAGTATGTACCGTGGCCAGGAAATCTGCCAAGCACTAGAAATATAATGGTTAGCAAAAGCTGGCACAATACTTAATTACCTGGACATATAAACCAGGGGAGAACAGACATTAATCAAATAATAACTCAAACAAGTTGCGATTACTCATAAACTGAAAAGTGCTATGAAGAAAATTTGGGATGCTCAAAATCTGGGATGCTCAAATTGGCTTGGGAAATCTAGGGAGATTTCTTTGAATGGAGGTCAGAGGGATGCATAGGAGTTGGGTAGGCAAAAAGAAGAACATTTTCTTTTGGTGGGAGAAGATAGTTAGAGATGGGGTAGAGGACAGTGTTCAAGGCACAGGAAATAGAATAAAAAAAAAATCAGAGACTGGAAGGAATACAGTGAGGGTTATGTGATGCAAGATGATGCTGGGGAGGCAGGCAGTGTCTGTAGGCCAAATTCCACAGGATGTAGATTGGAGATCAACTTTTTTTTTTCCTTCCATATATGAGTGAGAACATGCAGTGTTTAACTTTCTATTTCTGGCTTATTTCACTTAATATAATATTTTCATCTGTGCTGCTGCAAATGGCAGGATTTCATTATTTTTTTGTGGCTGAATAGTATTCCATATATATCACATTTTCCTTTTCCACTCATCTGTTGTCAGACACAAAATATTTTGTATCTTGGCTATTGTGAATAGTACTACAGTGAACATGGGGGTGCAGAAGTCTCTTTGATATACTTATTTCCTTTTCTTTGGATAAATTGCCAGTAATGGGATTGCTGGATCATATGGTAGTTTTATGTAGCTATTTAAAGGAGCCTCCATACTATTCTCTAAAGTGGCTGTACTAGTTTACATTCCCACCAACAGTGTATAAGAGT
Source organism: Cacajao melanocephalus (assembly GCA_963573385.1). NCBI lineage: Eukaryota > Metazoa > Chordata > Mammalia > Primates > Pitheciidae > Cacajao > Cacajao melanocephalus. The sequence goes on along the minus strand of CAUYLG010045648.1, from coordinate 16,434 downwards.
TCTCTTTTCTCCACATCCTTGTCAGCATTTGTTGTCTTTTTGATAACAGTCATACTAACTGGGATGTGATAATAACTCATTGTGATTTTGATTTTGATTTCACTGATGTTAAGTAATGTTGATAATTTTTTCCATGTATTTGTTGGCCCTTTGTATGTCTTCATTTGAGAAATGTCTGTTCTGATCTTTTGTACACTTTTACATTAAGTATATATATTTTTTCTGTTGAGATGTTTGAGTTCCTTGTATATTCTGGATGCTTATTCCCTGTTGGATGGATGGGTAGTTTGCTAATATTTTTTTCCCATTCTGTAGGTTGTGTTCCCTCTGCTGATTGTTTCCTTTGCTGTACAGAGCTTTCTAGTTTGATATAATCCCATTTGATTATTTTTGCTTTTGATGTCTGTGCTTTTGAGGTCTTATTTATAAACTCTTTACCCAAACATTCCCCCTAAGTTTTCTTCTAGTAGTTTTATAGTTTGGGGTATTACATTTAGGTCTTTGATCTATTGAGCTGATTTTTGTATAGGATAACAAGTGGGGGTCTAGTTTCATTGTTTTGAACATAGATAGCCAGTTTCCCCAGCACCATGTATTGATGAGAGTGTCTTTATCCAATATATGTTCCTGGTGCTTTTGTTCAATCAGTTGGCTGTAGATACATGGATTAATTTCTAGGTTCTATATTCTGTTCCATTGGCCTATGTTTCCATTTTTATGCCAGTACCATGCTATTTTAGTTACTACAGCTTTGTAGTATAGTTTGAAGTCTGGACGTGTGATGCTTCCAGCTTTGTTCTTTTTGCTTAGGATTGCTTTGGCTATTGTGTCTTTTGTGATTCCATGCAAATTTTAAGATTGATTTTAAAAAAATTTTTGTGAGAAATGTTATTAGTACTTTGATAGGGATTTTGAATCTGTAGATTGCTTTGAGTAGTGTGGTCATTTTAACAATATTAATTCTTCTAATTCATGAGTATGGGCTGTTTTCCCATTTGTTTGTATCTTCTTTAATTGTTTTCACTAGTATTTTGTAGTTTTTCTTGTAGAAGTCTTTCACTTCCTGGGTTAAATTTATTCCCAGGCATTTTATTATTTTGTGTAGCTATTGTGAATGGGATTGCCTTCTTGATTTCTTTTTCAGCTAGTTTGTTTTCTGTGTATAGAAACACTACTAATTTCTGTATGTTGATTTTGCATGCTGCAACTTTGCTGAATTTGTTTATCAGTTCTAAGATTTATTTGCAGAATCTAGTTTTTTCTGTATGTAAGATTATGTTGTCTGCAAGCAGGGACAATCTGACTTCTTGCTTTACAATTTGAATACGCTTTATTCTGTCTCTTGCCTAATTGCTCTGGTAGGACTTGCAGTACTATGTTGAATAAGATTGGCAAGGATGGGCATCCTTGTCTTGCTCCAGTCATTCAGTGTGTTTGCTCTAGATTTGTTATATATAGCCTTTATTGTGTTGAGATACTTTCCTTCTATACCTAATTTATTGGGAGTTTTTATCATGAAGGGGTGCTAAATATTTTTTAAACTAGAGATACGGTCGCATTCTGTCATCCAGGCTGAAGTGCAGTGCTGTGATCTTTGCTTACTATAGCCTTGACTTCCTGAGCTCAAGCAATCCTTCTACCTCAGACTCCTGAGTAGCTGGGACAACAGTTACATGCTACCACACCCAGCTAATTTTAAAATTTTTTGTAGAGATGGGAACTCACTATGTTGCCCAGGCTGATCTCAAACTCCTGGCCTCAAGCAATCTTCTCACCTCAGTCTCCCAAAGTGCTGGGATTACAGGGTTTCACTATGTTGCCCAGGCTGGTCTTGAACTTCTGGGATCAAGCAATCCACCCACTTTGGTCTCCAAAAGTGCTGGATTACAGGAGTGAGCCACCACACCCAGCCTGGAATATCTTTTTTCATTTATTTACTTTCAGCCTGTCTGTCTTTACAGGTGAGGTGAGCTTCTTGTAGACAGCATATGGTTGGTTTTTTCTTTTTAATCTATTCAGTAGGTAAATATCTTTTAAATGGTGACTTTCATGTTTACATTCAGGGTTATTATTGATAGGTGAGGACTTACTCTTGTCGTTTGATTTGTTGTTTTCTTGTTTGATATATCCTTTGTTTCTTATTTCTCTTATTGTTTACTTTTGTGGTTGAGTCATTTTCTGTAGTGATAAGGTTTGATTCCTTGCTCTTTCTCCTTTCTGTATTGGCTTTACAAGTGAGTTTTATAGTTTCACATGCTTTCATGATGGCAGTTGTTGTCATTTTACTGCCAGTTATGGGACTCCCTTGAGCATTCCTTGTAAGGCTGGTCTATTGGTGGTATATTTCTTTAGTTTTTTCTTGTCTATGAAAGACTTTATTTCTCCTTCACTTCTGAAGGATAGCTTTGCTGGGCATAATATTCTTGACTGACAGGCTTTTTTTTCCCCCAGTGTTTTGAATTATATATATGAAGCAAGATAACAAATGACTTTGATTTTATGTAGGAAAAGTATTTGAAGGTTATTTTTGTGGTGATGTATATATTTCAATAATAACATTTCCTGTTAATTATCAACTCAACTTGTTCTTCAGATTGGGATTGAACATGTAAAATTCTGCATGTCTAAATCTCTGCTAGTCTAAGCTTGCTGAGAGCAGAATTGGTGTTTGATTTATCTCTGAGTGCCAGCAGTGAGGACTCTATCAATACCTGTTGAATGGATGAATAAATATATCAGCTAACCTTTCTTCAAAGTAATTAGTGTTCATAGTATTGGTAGAAAATGGTCATATGGTATATATAATTTATTTTCCTAATACATTAATTATTTTCTTAATATATAAAGGAAATATAAATATAATTTCCTAATATATAAATTGTTATATATATTTATATACTACTAACTCTCTCTTTCGAGTTAGTTTAAATGTAAAGATAAAACATCTTTCCCCTCACTGCCAGGTGCTGCCCAGCCACACTGTAGTTGCTTTTGCATTGAGTTCATCTTTCACCTTTGGAGTTCAGTGCATTTGCTCAGGGGAGTGCAGGGGACATTGCATCCATTAGCAAAGCAGGAGGCATCTTGGGCTGCTTCTGGTGAGGATGCTTTCTCACTGTGACATCTGTTCCTTGTCGCCTTTAAGAAAACGCAGGAGAGGAGGATGTGCCTGAGAAGTGTAGGGCCCAGGCAGTTGATTACCGCCGTGCTGTTGGGATCTGGGCTTTTGCTCACAAAATCACCTGCAGTAGACATATGTGTGGCTGTGTGTCCCCCTCTTTTCAGGCTGAACTCTATCTATGATGGCCACTGTGTGAACTAAAATATCCAGCAGAATTGAGATATAAAGAGATCAAAGTGAGGGAGAAAATAGTGGGGATATTTTGCTCCTGGTGACTGAAATTCTGAATTAAGTGACCAAAGCCACTGAGAGAGACACGGCTGAGATGTGACCTACTCAGAAAAAGTGTACAAGGGATCCAGGCTGACATTTCGGACAGAGTTGGATGCAGAACACTGTCCCTAGGATACTCCATGAAGAAAGAGTGCCCTCACCCAGTAGTGCTCAATGACTATGGGTTGTGCTACATCTGCCCAACTCTCTTCCCGACTCTGTGGATGCAGAGTTATCCATGCAGGCTCAACCCAGTCTCTGCCCCACTTTCTGTGCCCCTGCTTGCCCGCTGTCTAGTCTCTTCACAGAGCTCGGTATTTCCTGATTCGATCCTCACCACAACCTGTTAAGGAGCTGTGGTCTGTGTTATCAGCTCCTCTTGCTCATGGACACACTGCAGCTTGAGATGGGCTGTGGTTTGAGTCTAATTATATTGTGCAATTATGTTGTGCTGCTATTTGGCATATTTAGAATCGTTCCTTGCCAATTCCCATCCCTTCTGTCTTTTGAAGTCAACATGAGGCTTCAAAGAACAGACATGCCTGTCGGGGTTGTAGAAGGAAAGATACTCTTGTGTTTGGCAAGCTTGTTCTACAGAGTATGGGCAGAGCTTTGTTTTGGTTTGGGGATGTTTGTTAGGTTGTGGACCTGTAATGAACAGACTTTGACAGTGATCAGACACTGCGTGGGAAGGGGAAGAGGAAAACGGAAGCCAAACATAATAGAAGATAATGCAGATGAGACAGGAGCGGTGCCGAGCACTTTCTCTTAGGAGACAGTGTAGCTCTCCTGTCTAGAGCATAAGGTCAGCAGGCTTCTGCTGGGGTCACTGCCTGCCCCATGGAAGTGCCTCTGTGCAAATTAGAAAACTTTAGGATTGCAAATTAGATGTAAGACACAAACTCATGAGCACTGAGTCCCTAGATGAAGCTGGACCCTTCCGACATCTTGGGCCTAAAGACGCAGATTGTCCCCACTCAACAGGATCTAAACCCCTGGGAAATGCCAACTGATGTCTACCTGACAGCCTGGAAGGGCCACTGATCGGTGATGCAGGCTCCAGTGATTTCCCTGTTATCACAGTGAAGGCATGTACTCACCAGATGGCACTATAGATAAAGAAATGCTGGTGTTAGGTCTTCAAAATCCTGTCCAGGGAGGGAAACAGAACAGAGGGCTGGTTATGTGAGTTTGAAGGATCTGCTGATTTCACAACTTTCCCCCTAAACTGGGTACCCGGTTTTGCCTTCCAATTCTATTTGAATACCCACTTTCTAAGCCTTTCTCAACATTTTAGTTCCTCCAAAGTCCATTAGGTTGAATTTCCTGTTAAAATGTTTCCATTCTGAAACTAGTGCCCAGAGCAAACAACAGAAAGAAGACAGAGCATGTTTTAAAAAGACGGCTGAAATTTAAATTCAAATGTGTTTCATTTTATGTTTTCTGTGAATTACACACTGTTTAGCCACAGCACAGTTACTTAAGGTTTTTATACACAAGTGATATGCTCAGAAGTGAAGACAGGCTTCTTCCAGATTAGGAAGGATGTGGTGTGTAGATCTTGGCAAAAGATAAGTGGCATTCATCCAGCATGTCCCCTCTAGGAGTCTTTATTCAGTGCGCATGCCCTGTACTCTCCCTTTTCAAATCCAGGGATAAATTTCCCTCTCTTAGGTATGGAAATGAGCCTGGAATACACTTACTCATAGTTCATTTGTAAAGTAAATGAGTTGTATATATGAAAAGCAGATGCAACTGATTCAATATAAATCTGAAAAATCAAGGCTGGAATTGCAGAAGTAGGTGATTAGGTGACCATGGCATAATAAATAAAATAAACTAACAAACCATCAGCTAATTTTCAGGGGTGAGGAGGCTGATGTTTCCCTTCAAAGGGATTCTTGACAGACTGTCTGTGGTACTTCTTTTGTGGCCAGAGGAGTTGGAAGACATTTTTATAATTTTCACAATGATTTGTGAATATAATTCTAGGATGTGCCTATCTAAATGAGATTCTAAATAATTTAAAACCCCTGGGTTAAGCAATCAACTACAAGTCACTCAGGGCTCATGTCTTCAGGTCTTGCGTCCACTTTTAACAGCTTTCTAGGCAGCAATGTTTTGTTTTATTAAACGGCTATTTCTCTCTTATTGTAATTAACAAGGAAAAACCTTTTTTTCTCTTTGTTCTCTGAGTGCATGAGAAACACTAAATTGCTGAAAAAGACATTGTGGGGTCTTTGCCAGTGAACCAGTGTCCTAGATGAAAACACTTCTGATTTCCTGGGGTTCTAAAACCTGAGTGTTTGCTGGAGACTTAGTGGCCATTTGCTCCAACATTTTGTCCCTGTCCTCTACCGTATTCCTCATAGATCATCCATCTACTCTCTGATTGAGCTGAGAATTATTTTTATCTCAAAGTGTTTCTTGGTTTCTCCATTGCCTACTCTCTGCATAGGTTCCCCCTATTTTCCAATTACCTATCTAGATATTATCAATGGATTTTCTCTCAATGAGGCACACATCCCAGTGAAATGAAAAATGATAGCCAAATGGATTATACTTTAACATTTGAGAGTATCATGGAAGAACTTTTGGAAATACATTTGTATCGTAGCTTAAATAAGAGCTTTGAGAAAATCCATCTGCAATGTTTATCAAAACTTGCAGCTCCTTCAGAGAGTATTTCATTTGCATTTTGTTGCCATTTGTTGAGTTCTTTCCTTTTCCTAGGCCCTGGGATAAACCAGGGGGCTGCAAAGATAAACAAATCATGGTCCCCATCCCTGGAAAGCTTGGCAGGTGAATAAACAAATAACTATGATACAGCCCATTGAAAGCTATCTTACAAATAGAAACAAACTGCTAAGGAAACTTAGAGGAGGGAATGCTGAGAGAGTAGTGCCGTTTATGTTGGATCTTGCTAGATCTTTAAACATGGGGAGGAATTGATAGGATTTGGGGAGAAACAGAAACAGGGACCCAGATCTAACAAACTAGAAAAGGAACCTAACAACCATTTATGACATTTGGAGATGACTGGACATTAGAACACAATATTTGATGAGACTAAGGAATTGTTCTTAGTTTGGTTTAAGTATAATAGTATTATAGTTGTGTTAAAAAGAAAGACCCTTTATATTCTACATACATACTCCAGAGCATAAAGGTATGCAACATGGGATGACATGATATCTGGAATTTGCTTCAAAATCGTACAGGAGGGAGAGAGTTGATGGGAATGTAGAAAGGACACAATTGGCAGTGAATTGATGGTAGTTGGTGCTGGGGAATATCTATATGGCAGTTCGTTATATTATTGTGCTTAATTTTAAGTAAGTTCAAAAGTCTCAAAAGGAAGAAAAGAAGGAAGAAGAAAGAAGAAGGAAAAGAAGAAGAAAAAGAAGAAGAACAAGACAATACAAAGGAATGCCACAAGGCAGGACATGGAAAAGCATCACATGAATACAAAGTAAGGAATGTATCATTGTCCACAGAGTACAGGAACTTTTTGCTAGCAGAATATTCTAAACAGATGGGATTTAAAAATTTAACTTTAATGAATAGAGGAGACAGCTCTAATTGACAAATGTATTACTTAATAGATGTCATAAAGGCCTATTTTGAAAATGTTTTGCTTTAAATGATTTTAGAAAACACCTCCCCAGAGAGTCTAAAAATTAACTTTAGCTGACATGTTTCCAAGTGAATTTAATTTTGGACTTCCTGTCTAGGACCAGAGAGGGAGAACTAGAGCCAGATCCGTTTCCCTCCATACTCTCCCAGTCCCTTCCTTTCTCCCCTCATCACCTCTGTCTTTGTTAGAGTAAGTATATTTGTTCAATGTGAGATCTGCCCCACTGGCCTGAGGTCCTTAAGAACAGGGACAAGCCACATTCAACCCATGTGCCCAGCCAGGGCCCAGGGCTTGGCGTGCTGCAAGGCTCAATACAGATGAACTAAACTGAATTGAATAATATTTGGCCCAAGTCTGTGAACCTTCTGTTCTATCCTAAGAAACTCCTAGGAAGCCACAGGTGACTGTGAGGTGATTGTGAGGGCTACTTCTCTGGAGACACTTGGAAGGAGTCCCTTGCATTGGAGAATGAGTTTTAATTAATCTGCTTTGAAGGGATTGTCCATTGATTGGTTCTTTGATGGCTAGACACCTTCTGGTGGTTCTGTTAGACTATCTTCTTCAAGGAGCAGTCTTATCCAAAGCTTTAGTTGTGTGGGAAAAGAAGATTTAGAATACCTGCTTGTTATAACTTTAAGCAGTAACTGCAGTTCTTGGTTGCTTGTTAATCTTTGATCAGAGTTGGCCAATATGGGTGAGCTTACCTGTACAGGACAGGGCCCACTCAATGGTGCAAATGGAGCGACCATGCAAAGCTCTGGAATAAGAGCTTCAAAACTAGATTGTGGTGTTGGTTTAAATGTGTAAATACACTAAAACAAACTGATCTGCACGCTAAAGATGAGTAAATTTTATGCTTGTAAAATTTTCCATGTAATCCTTTCCATTACTGTAAAAGTTCCCTTGGGCTTGTTTGCACTCAATCCCTGTTCTTAACGCTCAGCCCCAGATAACCACGAAACTGCTTCTGACTCTATAGTTTTAGGCAAAACTCTCTGTTCTAGAGATTTTATATAAATAAAACCATGCCATGTGTAGTCTTTGGCTCTGACTTCTTTTGCTTTGGATAATGCTTGTGAGGTTTATCCATGATACTGCATATGTCATTAGTTTGTTCCTCTTTGTTACTGGATGGTATTTTTTTCAGGATTTATACATAATTTGCAGGTGCAATGCAAAATAAAGATGCCAGGTCTCTGTTCAAAAAGCAGGAAAAGACTGCCATTAAAGGTGCCTGAGCATAAAGCTTTTTCCTTTCTTCTGCAGTCTTGTTCCCAGCTTGCCATGGGGTTTTTTGTTTGCTTTTTAATGTTTTCTCTCCTTCAGGCATGGAGATAGTCCCAAGGTGAGTGTAGACCCTTACAAACACCTGGGGGCCCATGACTCACCATGCACACATGTCCCACTGCTTGGTTACCTTTCCCATCAACCACTGGGCCAATATGCTGTGGCTTGGCTGGGGCCAGGGAAGCTGAACCAGGTACTTCCCTTTTGCATGGGCCAACTATCCTAACCCTGAGTAGACAAGTGACTCCCCCAGGGTGATGGAACCTCCATGCTGGGATGTACTGGGTACCTAGATCTGATACATGGCCTATTGGATTTCACTTAATGAAACACAAATTCAAAGATAAATGAATTAAGAATTTCAAGATGATGACCATGGCACATTTAATCCTAAGTTCAGGGTCCCTTCTGAGTGTGGGGCCATGTGCAACTGCACTGGTTGTGTGCCCATGAAGCTGGCCCTGATTTCATGCATGACATATCATTTTGCTTTTCCATTTACCAGATAATGGACATGTAGGTTGTTTCTAGTTTTGGACTATTATGAATGTTCACTTATGAGTCTTCGTGTGGATGTATGTTTTTATTTTTCTTTATTTTATTATTGTTATTTTTTGGAGATGGAGTTTTGCTCTTGTCACTCAGGCTGGAGTGCAATGGCGCGATCTTGGTTCACCGCAACCTCTGCCTCCCAGGTTCAGGTGATTCTCGTGCCTCAGTCCCCTGAGTCGCTAGGAGGGAATGTGCCACCATGCCCAGCTAATTTTGTATTTTTAGTAGAGATGAGGTTTCTCCATGTTGGTCAGGCTGGTCTCAAACTCCAGACCTCAGGTGATCCGCCCACCGTGGCTTCCCAAAGTGCTGGGATTATAGGCCACTGTGCCTGGCCTGTTTTTATTTTTCTTGGGATACTTGGGAATGTAATTGCTGGGTCACAAGGTGGGCTTGTGTTTAACTTGTTAAGAAAATGCCAAAATGTTTTCCAAAGTGACTGTACCATTTTGCATTTCCACTATCAATATATGAAGGTTTCTTCATATCCTCACCAACTCTTATTATTATCTGTCTTTTTGATGATAGCCATTCTGCTAAGGGGTATAGTGGTATCTCATTGTGATTTTGATTTGCATTTTCTTAATGACTAATAATACTGAATATCTTTTCATGTGTTTATTTACTATCCATATATTTTCTTTAGTGAAGTTTTTATTTACATGTTTTGCTCAATTATTTTTAAATCGAGTTATTTATCTTATTGACTTGTAAGACTTTTACAAATATGTTCTGAATACAAGTCATTTCAGTTACATTTTGCAAATATTTTCTCCCAGGATATTACTCTTATTTTCATTTTCTTAATGGTGTTTTTTGAAGATCAAAAGTTTTTAATTTTAATGAAGTCCAATTTATCAATTCTTTTTCTCTTATGGTTCATGCTTCTGGAGTCATCTGATTCTTTTATTACACTCCTCAGGGAAGAAACTGGAAGCCACAGTGCGATGCTGGGGAGCAGGTTTTTCTTGATTCTATTATAGAGACACAAGAGAAAAATAAGCATGATTTTAGAATAACCAGGGTTTTGCAGCCTCTGCCTGCCTTCCTCCCCACTGTAGGTATGCAGCCTGTGTCTGCAAAGGGGCTCACGGGCATTGCTTAGGGATGATTGATAAGAGTCATGTCCTGACAGTTCCACTCTACACTTGAGAGGGAAAGACATCATCTGGAAACTTTAGGGTTCGGGGATCCTCAGGCCCTGTGTGAGGACTTTTTCCAGAAGACTTCCTCTGTGATCATAACAGAAGGGGCATGGTTTGAGGATGAAGTGCTAGGGCCTTTAGTTATTCTTTGTTTTAAAGTCTGCGTACCATTCAAGGTTAACCATTAGCATAAACCCAGTTTTAGCTAAAACTTCAAGCAGGATGATAGATGCAATTCTCATAAGTGATAGAGAGATGACTTGGGAAAATTTTATACTATTAATATCTCTTCTTTAGTTTGAAATATATTTATCGAGCCCCTATTACATGCCAGGCACTGTTCTAGGCCTTGTGGATGCATCAATAGAACGAAGCAGACAAAAATCCTTGCTCTTGTGGAGCTTAGACTCCAGGAGAGGGAGACAGACGACATATAAGAAGGGAGGAAAAGTATGCAGTATATTAGAAGTGATAAGTGGGAAAAAAATAGCAGGAGTTGGAGGAGGATCAGGGATGCTGGAGATGGTTCATATATAAAGGCGGTCCGGCAGAACTCACTGAGAAGGTGCTATTTGAAGTGGGGAAGTGATATCTGGGGAAAGAACGGCAAAGGGAGAGGCCTCAGTTAGTGCAAAAGCTCCAGGGTGATGGTGCCCAGTGTGTTCAAGGATTTATGTGAGGTCAGGGTAGAATGAACAAGGAAAAGCGAGGCAGGAGATGAAGTCAGAGGGGAAATCTGGCTAGATAATTTACTTCGTAAACCATCGTTAAGTTCTTTAGTTTTCACATAAAATGTACTAGCTGGGCATGGTGGCTCATGCCTGTAATCCCAGCACTTTGGGAGGCCTAGGCAGAAGGACCCCTTGAGGCCATGAGTTTGAGACTAGCCTGGACAACATAGTGAAACCTGCCTCTCTACAAAAAAATGCTTGTAATACCAGCTACTGGGGAGGCTGAAGCCGAAGGATTCTTTGAGCCCAGGAGATGGAGGCTGCAAAGTCCAGCCCAGCTGACAGAGCAAGATCCTATCTCTAAAAACAAATAAATAACAAAATAAAAAGTTAACATAGAGTGAACTTCAATACACTTTGTTCAACAATATCAACATTTATATGCCATTTGAGTGTATTATAGTTACATTTTCCTCAAGTTATTTCCAGAACAATAAAAGGAATTCAGTGTCATTAAATTATAGTTGACTTTTTAAAATGGCAAATGATCCTGGGTACTGCGTGGATAATAAAAGATAACAAATTGACCTAAAATATTATTATAGAGCTGCCAAGAAAGATAAAAATACCGGCCTATGCAGAAACAAATAAAATTTAAATACAGAAATGCATCTATTTTCTTTGAAATTGGTTTTAAATTAATTAGTGAAAAATAGAGATTGGGAAGTTGCAAAGGATAATTTATTACAAAGCAGGCCATAAATGAGTAATTATGTTACAATGAAGATACAGATTCTAAAAGCAACTCGCCTGTATTCAATTTCTATATACAAATGAAATGCACACTTGATATTTTTATGTTGATTTGAGTTGTATGGAGTAATATAGATGTTGATTCAAAGAACTCTCTCACCCTGTGCATTGGGAACAGAGGTTCCACATGTTTGGGAAGAGAGGAAGCCTGTACACTCTAACTCTCCCTGTGGAGTGGGCTGGGCTCACCCTTGGTGTTTTATATCCACAGCCCACTGTCTGGGAGTCAGTGAAAGGGATCTGCAAGAAGTTCAACGAATCAGGTGGCAGTATGACTCCTAGAGAAGTTGTGGAATATACAGACCAAAACTCAAACCAATACTATCCATCATTTCAAACAGACAGTTCTCCAAGCCATGGGGTCCTACTTTGTCAAAATTGGACGTTTACATCTAAAGATAAAACATCCTTCCTCTAATGGAAAACATTTCTGGCTTTTCTTGATGCTGATAGGGGTAGATCTAGAAGTAATTCTGGTTAAATTGACATGTTTCTGCCTTTCCTGATGTTTACCATTGCATTGTCAGCAACTTATCATGGGCGGCCTCTGGTGGCCGATTCTAGCTGCTGAATAGCAACTGGCAGTGCTCTGGAGTAACTGTTTCCCAGGAGCCCTTCTTATTTCAGGAGAAATGCCCTTACCAATTGAGCTTGGGTAAGATCCAACATTTTCCTTTGATAATGATGCATATTCCAGAGTTTAATGAAATTACTTGAACCCTAAGTTTGGCTTACAAATAAACAAGCACAAAGTAAATAAGTACAAAAACTTGGGGGGAACGTTTCTGCATAAGAAAGCTAATACTTTTGGGGTTTTTACTATTCTAAATGCTATATGTTTGTTAATTTATTTAAGCCTCACAACAACTCTATGAAGTGTTATTGTAGTCCCATTTTACAGAAGGGGGAAAGTGAGGTACAAAGAGGCCTCACTTGCCCAAAATCACACAACCAGTAAGCAGAACGGGAATTTAAATTTAGATGGTCTTGTTTCAGACTCTCCTGTTAACCACTACACCATACCATCACTCATGTGGCCAGATATATAATGCTTGTTGTATATAATGCCTGATTCTCTTTCAAAGGCAAGGCAAGATTATGTATTTGTTTATATTTGTGTGTAAACATACATGTTTAAAACATATATGATGTAAAACAAATCATTTTAGATATATCATTTAGGGACAGTTATATAAAAGAAAGAATTGTATATATGAAGCAAGATAATAAATGACTTTGATTTTATATAGGAAAAGTATTTGAAGGTTATTTTTGTGGTGATGTATATATTTCAATAATAACATTTCCTGTTAATTATTAACTCAACTACTTCTTCAGCTTGAGATTGAACATGTAAAATTCTGCATGTCTAAATCTCTGCTAGTCTAAGCTCGCTGAGAGCAGAATTGGTGTTTGATTTATCTCTGAGTGCCAGTAGTGAGACTCTACCAATACCTGTTGAATTAATGAACAATGGAATGGATGAATAAATATATCAGCTAACCTTTCTTCAAAGTAATTAGTGTTCATAATATTGATAGCAAATGGTCATATGGTATTCATACTTTATTAATTTTCCTAATATATAAATTATTATATGTTTATATACTACTAACTCTTTCCAGAGTTAGTAGTATATAAATACTAACTATGCTAAATATACTAACTCATTTAATCTACAGCAGCCTTATGAGGTAGGTGCCATTATTACTTATCATTTTACAGACAAGGAAATGGAGGCAAAAAGTTTAAATAAGTTTCTCAAGCTGGTAAGTGGCAGTGCTAAGATTCAGCCCAGGAAGTTTGGTTCCAGAATTCATGAGCCCAACCACCAAGCTACATGACCTCATGCAAATAGCCTTGAGCTGGCCTTGGCTGAGTGTGTTTTCAGTGCTGCAGGGGTATGCATTGAGGGATTTTTAATTGCTTGGTGCTTATATGGAAAAGGTATTGGGCATGGACCCCCTTCAGCTCTGGGAAACTCAGACTCAGCATGCCCCTCCCAGCCGAATCCACTGTGCCCACTCCTGAGTTCCCAAATTCGCTCCTGTTCTGTGCTATCTCAGTGAGTAGCAACAATAGCATGTTGTTTGGGCTCTTTCTCTCCAGGGTTGTTCCTGTTTCATCTGTGTTCCACACAACAGTTCAATTGATTTTTTTAAAAATAGGCTTTATTTCTAGAGTAGTTTTAGGTTGACAGCAAAATTGAGTAGAAAGTACTGAGTCCCTATATACCCCCTGACCCTCCCACATACGTAACCTACCCCGCTATCAATATCCCCCACCGGCGTGGTACATGTGATCGTCGCTGAACCTACATTGACACATCATTAGCACCCAAAGTTCATAGTTTACATTAAGTGCCACTCTTAGTGTTGCACAGTCTATGGGTTTGGATGAATGTATAATGACATGTGTCTATCATTAGAGGATCATATGGAATAATGTCCCTGTTCTAAAAATCCTCTGAGCACCACCTATTCATCCCTTCCTCCCCCTGCCTCCACCCTAACCCTTACTAACCACTCAGCTTTTTATTATTTCCATTGTTTTTTCTTTTCTAGAATGTGATATAGCTGGAATCATATAGTATGTAGCATTTTCAGATTGTCTTTTTTCACTTAGTAATATGCATTTAAGTTTCTTCAATGCCTTTTCATGGCTTGGTAGCTTTTTTCTTTTTAGTGCTAAATAATATGCTATTGTCTGAATGTAACACAGTTTATTTATCAGAGCATTTTTAAAAAACACAAATATGAATGTGTACCCTTTGCTTAAAATCTTTCAATAACTTTCCTTACAATAAAATACAAACTCCTTCATGTGTGTTTCAAAGTCTTCACAAAAATAGCTGTGCATTCCACTCCACCTTTACCTACCCCATGGTGTCAGTAATCCATCCTTCCTGAATGTCTCTCTGCTCCTCATAGAGTTTGTCTTTTGAACACGCTGTTCCCCTTGCTTCATATCCTCTCCCTCTTCCCCACACTTGCTCCCCGTTCTCTTCCTTTCTTTGGGGGCAACTTCAGCATTTATGTAGGTGATCCAACCAATATTTGAGACTCTTTATTTCCTTGATGTTTTTAGCTCCAAAGACCTTTTGCTCAACATGACTAAGTCATCGACGATAACTGCCCCTGCTCTGAAATCTAGATTTCAAGCATCCTTCTCCCTGATCCTGTACTATACTTCCAACTCATGTGTTTAATGATCTCACTGTGGCAAGTTCCAGCCTAAATACAGCCTCTACTTCACTGCCAGGACCCCCTTCTCATGCCCTCATGTCTCATAAAGTTCGTGCCTCTCTCTTTCCTCTATTGTCCTTGCCTAGAAAAAAAATCACAATGTTGGTTAAAGCTAGCTGTCCACCGACTCTGCACTTGCTCCTAGGCAGCTTCTCAGTGCTGGAGAAAACACAACCATGCCAGCAAGGCACATTTCAAATGTGAGATCACAGATCTCAAATGGCTACCCTAAAATCCAGGTGGCCCTACCACAGTTCCCTACAATCATTCTTTTATAGCCCTCATCTTGACCCTCCCAGCCTTGACCTTATGCTTTCCTCCTGCTGTGGCCTCATTTCTGTGCTTCTTTTCAAGCTAGAAAGTTCTGTATTCCCATGAGCGCTATTTCCTCATCTCCCAGTCTCTCTTTCACTGACATTTCAATTAGGCTTCTGGGACTCACTCTACTGAAATGTGTTTAACAAAGGCTTCAGTGCTCTGATTTGTCATAGAGAGTTCTGTCTTCATCTTATTCAACCTCTCAGCAATATGAACTAATTCTTCATTTTTTAATTATTAAAAATATTAAAACTGTGGTAAAATACACATAATGTAAAATGTATCATCTTAATCTTTTTAAAATGTATAGTTCAGTAGTGTTAAGTACATTCACACTGCTGCGCAATCAGTCTCCAGAGCTCTCTTCATCTTGGAAAACCAAAACTCTATACCCATTAAACAGGAACTCCCCGATACCCCTTCCTCCCTGACCCTGGTAACCACAATTCTACTTTTTGTTTTTATGAATTTGACTACTCTAGGCTGCTCGTATAAGTGGAATCATACAGTATTTGTCCTACGAGTTTTAAATTTTATTTTGCATAATATCCTCAAGGTTCATTGATATAATAGCATGTGTGAGAATTTCCTTCTTTTTAAGGCTGAATGAAACTCAATTTTTTTTCTGTTTGTTGATGAACACTGAGCTTGCTTCTGCTCTTTGGTTTTTGTGAATAATGCTGCTAGGAACATGGATGTACAAATAGCTCTTTGAGACCCTGTGTCCAATTATTTTGGATACATACCCATAAGTAGTATTCCTGGATCATATGGTAATTCTATGTTTAATTTTTTGAGGACCACCTATTTTGTATAGCAGTTGTACCATTTTACCTTCCTACCAAGAGTATACAAAAGTTCCAGTTTTCTACATCTTTGCTAACACTTGTTATTTTCTGATTTTTTTTTTTAATCTTGTAGCCATCCTAGTGAGTGTGTAGTGATATCTCATTGGGGTTTTGATTTGCATTTTCCTAATGATTTGTGTTAGTGAGTATCTTGTTGGCCATTTGTATATCTTGTATATTTGGAGAAATATCTATTCAAGTCTTTTGCTCATTTTTTAATCAGATTGTTTTTCTTTGTTGTTTAATTGCAGGAGGTCCTCATATAGTCTGGATATCAACCCCTTATTGGATAAATGATTTGCAAATACTCCCTCCTGTTCCTTAGGTTGCCTTTTCACTCTTCTGATTGTGTCCTTTGATGCACAAGAGTTTTAAATTTTATTTTTATTTATTTATTTATTTATTTTTTATTTTTTGAAAGAAAGAAAAAGAGAGGAAAGAAAGTGAGAGTGAAAGAAAGAAAGAAAAAGAATGTATGAGAGAAAGAAAGAGGAAGAAAAAGAGGGAGAGAGAACAGGATTCTT
>CAUYLG010045647.1:0-30688 GCA_963573385.1 Cacajao melanocephalus | reverse complement strand
TTTCTTTATTTTTTTTCTTTTTTTGAGATAGAGTCTCACACTGTCGCCCAGGCTGGACTACAGTGACACAATCTTGGCTCACTGCAACCTCTGCCTCCCAGGTTCAAGCGATTTTCCTTGCCTCAGCCTCCCAGGTAGCTGGGATTACAGATGCCCGCCATGCGTGGCTAATTTTTCTGTATTTTTAGTAGAGACAGAGTTTCACTATGTTGGCCAGGCTGGTCTCAAACTCCTGACCTCGTGATCTGCCTGCCTCAGGCTCCCAAAAGTGCTGGGATTACAGGCGTGAGCCACTGCATCTGGCTGGGATTTTTCTTTTCTACCACATGGTCAGGCTGCAAATTTTCTGAACTCTTCTACTCTACTTCCCTTTTAAGTATAAGTTCCAATTTTAGACCATCTCATTCTTTATGCAAATGAGCATAGGCTTTTAGGAGCAGCCAGGTCACATCTTTAATGTTTTGCTGCTTATAAATTTCTTCCGTCAGACTCTCTAAATCATCTCTCTCAAGTTCAAAGTTCTACAGATCTCTTGAGCAGGGGCACAATGCTGTTTGTCTCTTTTTAGCATAGCAAGAGTGACCCTTACTCCAATTCCCAATAAGTTCCTCATTTCTGTCTGAAACCATCTCAGCCTGGACTTCATTGTCCATATGGCTATTAGCATTTTGGTCACAACCATTCAACAAGTCTCTATGAAGTTCCAAACTTTCCCACCCACATCTTCCTGTCTTCTTCTGAGCCCTCCCAACTGTTTCAATCTCTGCCCATTATGCAGTTCCAAAGTCACTTCTACATTTTCCGGTATCTTTATAGCAATGTCCCATTTTCCTGGTACCAATTTTTGGTATTAGTTTGTTCTCACACTGCTATAAAGAATACCTGAGACTAGGTAATTTATGAAGAAAAGAGGTTTAATTGACTCACAGTTCCACAGGCTTAACAGGAAGCATGGTAGCAGGCCACAGGAAACTTGCAATCACAGCAGAAGTCAAAGGGGAAACAAGTATCTTCTTCTGTTGGCAGCAAGAGAGAGAAAGAGCAAACAGGGAAGTGCCACACACTTTTAAACCATCAGAGCTCATGAGAATCACTTACTATCATGAGAACAGCAAGGGGAAAATCTGCCCCCATGATCCAATCACTTCCCACCAGGTCCCTCCCTGACACATGGGGGTTACAATTCAACATGAGATTTGGGTGAGGACACAGAGCCAAACTGTATCACTACTCAAAGGAAAATAAATAAATACATTGAAAAGATACCTGTGTCTATATCATATGTTTATCACAACTTTGCTATTCACAATAGCAAAGATGTAGAATCATCCTAAGTTATCCATCAATGAATGGACAAGGAAATGGTGGTACACACACACACACACACACACACACACACACACACACACACTATTCAGCCATAAAAAAGAATGAAAATATGTCTTTTGAAGCAACATGAATGGAGATGAAGGTCATTATCTAAAGTGAAACAAACCAGGCACAGAAAGACAAATATCACGTGGTCTCACTCATAAGAGGATGCTAAAAAATGTGTTCACATGGAAGTAAAGAGTACAATAATAGATATTGGAGACTTGTGAGGGTGAGAAAATAAGAGGCAGAAGATGATAAATAACTGGTTAGTGGATATACTGTAGATTATTTGGGTGGCAGATACCCTAAAATCTCTGACTTGATAATACAATCTATGCATGTAACAAATTGCACATCTACCTCATAAATTTGTGCAAATAAAAGTGAAAAATATTTTTTCAGATTACTAAATACATAAATAATTTTTATAAGCATTAACTCATTTATCCCACATGATATTCTATGAGTCAGGCCTTATTACCAGTTTACAAATAAAAAACTGAGACAATAAGGATAAGTCACTTGTCCATGTTTAGAAGACTAGCAACTAGTCTGGTTGCAGTGATTCCCAGCACTTTGGAAGGCTGAGGTGGGTAGATGGTTTGAGCCCAGGAGTTTGAGACCAGCCTAGGCCCATGATGACACCCTGTCTCTAAAAAAAATACAAAAAGTAGCTGGACATGATGGCACACGCCTGTAGTCTCTGTTACTTGAGATACTGAGATGAGAGGATCATTCGAGCTGGGAGGTTGAAGTTGCAGTGAGCCATAATTGTGCCACTGCACTTCAGCTTGGGTGACAGAGTGGCACTTTGTCTCAGAAAAACAAAAACCGGACCAGGTGCAGTGGCTCACACCTGTAACCCCAGCACTTTGGGAGGTCGAGGTGGGTGGATCACTTGAGGCCAGGAGTTTGAGACCAGCCTGGCCTACATGGTGAAACCTCACTTCTACTAAAACTATAAAAATTAGCTGGGCATGGTGGCACATGCCTGTAATCCCAGCTATTCAGGAGGCTGAGGTGGAAGAATCACTTGAACCCAGGAGGCAGAGGTTGTGATGAGCCGAGATCGTGCCACTGCACTCCAGCCTAGGCGACAGAGTGAGACTCTGTCTCAAAAAACAAAAAACAAACAAACCAAAATTCAATCAAATAAAAAAGACAAGTAACTGGTCAGAATTTGTAGCAGACTATACTTTTAGGATACAATTCTACTTTTCATAAAAAATAAAAAAGAATATGCAAAATATCCAGAAAGACATACACGAAAATATGAACTGTGCTTACCCGTGGTTGAGTGAAAAATATCTTTTTTTTGGTGCTTATTGCCCTTTCTGATTTTTCTAAAATGAACAACTTTTTTTTTAATGTAACATGTTTTTTAAAAGTTGGGGGAGAGCAAAGCCAAAGTGGACACCTGCTAAATGATGCCCTCACAAGAGTCATTAATGAAAGCCATCACTCATTGGTTACAAGAGTATCAATAACAAATGATCGAGGCTTGAAAGGGACCTTTTCATTTTATGTCCTCCCACTGTATCTTGACGGAGTATCACAAAGTGGCCCCAGTACTATTTGTCACCCTCATCCAAGCCCTTTACAACAGAACATTACAGCTACTCCCATAAAAAAAAGTCTATTT
This sequence comes from Cacajao melanocephalus, assembly GCA_963573385.1. Classification (NCBI taxonomy): domain Eukaryota; kingdom Metazoa; phylum Chordata; class Mammalia; order Primates; family Pitheciidae; genus Cacajao; species Cacajao melanocephalus. Next base: position 27,672 of record CAUYLG010045647.1, on the reverse strand, counting down.
TCCCACACTGTGTCTAGCTAGTCCTCATCTGATTCACCAGTTGACATCCACCAAAATCAACTGAACCAGACCAAATCTATGGAGCCAACCTGCTGACTGATAGAAAAAAATATGTGGTGTTACTTTAAACCACTATATTTTGGGTGGTTTCTTACACAGCAATAGCTAGCTGAGGCAACGTCCACTAGGATAGCTTTATTAATGTCTTTGTAAAGCAAGCCCTTTGCAAAAAATGTCTTGAGAGCTCATACGTAAAAGTCTTCAGATTTGTTAAGAGGCTTCTAAAGCGGGATTCCCAGCCATCACTGCATATTAGAATCACCTGGTAGCTTTAAAAATTCTGATAGCCAAGGAACTCACCAGACAATTAAGTCCAAATCTCCGAGGATAGGACACAGTTTTTAATCTTTTTCTAAAAGCTTCCCAGGGAATGATTCCAATATGCAGCAAAGGTAGAGAATCAATAATCTGAAGTTTGGTTTAATTACTACACCTTCTATACAATACGGCCTATGAGGCTAAGCTTGAAGCTCATGGTCTTTAAAGTGAATGAAACACATGGCTTCTTGGAGTCTTATAAGCTCTTTATTGTCCCACAGAGGAGCCTTCTAAGCAGGAGATAAATGGGTTCTACCAACACCATCTCTCTGAAAAACCCAGTCATTTATGAAATCCATATCAAACCCTTTCCTGGAACTAACTAACTGATCACCTGCTTCAGACACATCAAAAGTTTGCCAAAAGACTCATTTTCTCTTCTTTGTGACCTGACATTTCTCTCCCCAGTGTATTGAGTTGCATTATCCATCCACCACCTTACTTTACCACCAGAAAAAGGATCTGATTTGTGAGGGTCAGAGTCTTGTAGACAGCTAAAAATTGACTTTTAAATTTGAACTCTAGGTTAAATATTGATTGACTTTTATCTCTCAACCTAATACAGTCTTTTGGGAGTAAATATGTGTTTAACAACTCTTACAGCCATTAGACTATTGCTTAATTTAACCCCAATCCCTCCAGCAGCTGAACAAGTTTATCTCCATTCTAGAAGAAAATTCTCGATTATAGCCCTGCAATCCCAGATGTGCTTTGGAATTTGAAATTTTTGGATTGTAGAAAGGTAATACAGTGCATATATTGCATATTGCATTACATCTCCAGGGGGATCTAAAGCAGCATCCTGTAATAAACACATTTAAATCTCTGCAATAAAACACAAAAATTTACGGTAAGTGAGATAAACCAACATTACAAACAGCCTCATGTGAGTTCCAGTTTTCCATTCAATTTAAGAAAGAACTTTTAGTTTTCACAACTTTTTCTATTTGGACAGTATGGATAAGAAAGTGGATTCCAATGAGGTACAAGTTGCTGTAAAAAAATTAAAGGGAATGATCCCCACTTGGGAAAAGCTGAAGGAAACAAATGAACAACATGTGTGATAGATGCTGAAAAAGCTCATTTAACAGATTTCTTTCCACAGGCAAGCTGGATTTAGATGAAAATTGTCTCACTCCTCAGGGGCCAAGCTCCGAGCCCCGACCAGGAGATCTTGCAACAAAAATGAGACTGATTTGCATTGGGAGATAAATTTAAGGGAAAATGGAATGAGGGAAATAATAAAGAGCTTTGGGAGCACCTAGAAATGGCAGCACCTTTTATGTGAGCTAATTATTTCTAAGGCTGATTCATTCCCCAGTTCACAGCTGACTCCCTTTTATTCCCCTCATTCTTTTAATTCATCTTTGTCCACGTGCTGAGTGGTGGGTGGGTCAGGATGTCTTAGCCCACCCTCAAATAGACCCAACGTTTTGTAGCCTTTTAGAAATCTCTGGCAGAGCGTGGTGGATCACATCTGTAATCCCAGCATTTTAGGAGGCAAAAGGATCACTTGAGCCCAGAAATTCAAGCAGCCTGGGCTACATGGTGAGATCCCCTCTCTATAATAAACGAAATTTAAAAGAAAATAAAAAGTAATTTCATGGTCTCTTCTCAGATCTTTTAATTTTGCATCCCAAATCCTCAGGTACACTCTAAACTTTGACTGTTTTTCTTCATAGGGAGAAGAGAGGAATCTCTTGCGTCTCCACTGATTATTTAATTGGCCTTTGCTCAAGGATCGTAACAGGTTAGTGGAAAGAAAATGGAAATTGGAAGGCTGTGGCCCTCCTTTAAGAAATATGGTGCTGGCCAGGCACAGTGGCTCACACCTGAAATGTCAGCACTTTGGGAGGCCCATGTGGGCAGATCACTTGAGCTCAGGAGTTCAAGACCAGACTGTCTACATGACAAAACCTTGTCTCTACAAAAAAATACAAAAATTAGCTAGGAGTGGTGGCACAGGCCTGTAGTCTCAGCTCCTCGGGAGGCTGAGGATGGGCGGATTGCTTGAGCCTGGGAGGTTGAGGCTGCAATGAGCCGAGATTGCACCGCTGCATTCCGGCTTGGGCAACAGAGCTGGATCCTATCTCAAAAAAGAAGTAAAACAAAGGTTAAAAAGAAGCATGATGCTTTTCTTTCTGAGCATATTCCTGAGGATTTTCTTTTTACTACCTTTTAAAGAATGATTCTAAGCTGAGATCTGACAGATCAAAGATAGGTTAAATATTCAAGAACAAATCATTTCTTCCTCACAAATGCCTTCCTGAAAAGAAAAACAAAGCACCTCATAAGTCTACATCACTTTTAAGACAGTCACAGGGTTTTTTGTAATATATATTTTGTTAATGTGTGGGATACATAGAGAAAAGTGCACAAATCCTAAGTGGACAGAGAGATGATGGTGACATCATTAAGAAACGTATATTTGGTCTATGCTCACAGTTCTCGGCACAGGGCTTCTGAAATGCTTGTAATTTCCTGAATCATAAGGGTGCTAGGAGCATTTTTTTTATTATAACATAATTGTCCTTCGGTAGCTTCAAGAATCCCACTTCCCCCCAGAATAGCAAAATCAGAGGTTGTTCAAGTCCCTGAGATAAAGTGATGTAGTATTTGTATATAACCTATGCACATCTTTCCATATATCTCATATCATCTGTAGATTACTAATGACACCTAATACAATATAAATGCTGTGTAAATAGTTGTTATACTAGACTGATTTTTGGTTTTTTATTTTTGAGACAGAGTCTCGCTCTGTTGCCAGGCTGGAGTGCAGTGGCACGATCTCGGTTCACTGCAATCTCTGCCACCTGAGTGCAAGTGATTCTCCTGACTCAGCCTCCCGAGTAGCTGAGATTACAGATGTGTGCCACCACACCCAGTTAATTGTTGTATTTTTAGTAGAGACGGGGTTTCACCATGTTGGCCAGGATGGTCTCAGTCTCCTGACCTTGTGTGCTGCCTGCCTAGGCCTCCCAAAGTGCTGGATTACAGGTTTAAGCCCCGCGCCTAGCCCATTGGTATTTTTTTTATTGTTTTTTCGAAATGTTTTTGATCTGCAGTTGGTTCAATCTTGGATATGATGGGCTCGCTGTATTTGGTATTAGTCCTGGATTCTGACACACAAGCACTTCTAAACCTTTTGGAAACCTTTTGGAATTCCTGGAGTGATCAAAGTGTCTTTTTGTATGTCAGTGAAAAGACTGGTGGCTGAAAGCCCCTAGACAGACTCAGGATGCAGGCTGGTTGCCAGAAGAACAAACCATGTGATTAAAGGATAAGAACTTTCAGTCTAAACCCCAACCTCCAATGGCCAATGATCTGATCAATCATGTCTACATTATGGAACCTTTATAAAACCCCTACATGATAGGGTTTAGAGACTTTCTGAAGACATGGAGGTGCTGGGAGGTGGCTCTTTTGGAGAAGCCCCACAGCCTTTCCTCATACCTTGCCCTGTATACCTCTTCATCTCCCTGTTCACTTGCATCTTTTGTAATATATATAATAAACTGGTAAACATAGGAAAATGTTTCCCTGGGATTTGTTAGCCATTACAGTAAATTATCAAACCTGAGGAGGGGATTGTAGGAACTCCTGATTTATAGCTGGCTGTTCAGAAGTACAGATAACAACCTAGGACTTAAGTGGGGGACAGTTTTATGAAACTAAGCCCTTAATCTGTGGGGTCTACACTAACTGGCAGCGTCAGGGTTGAGTTGTAGGACATTCAGTGGTTTGTAGAGAATTGGAGAATGGCTTAGTGTGGAAAACCCACATATTTGGCATCAGAAGTGTTGTGAGAATTTAGATAAACGGTTGTTTGTTTATTTAGATAAACCCACATATTTGGCATCAGAAGTGTTGTGAGAATTTAGATAAACAGTTGTCTGTTCTTTTTAATGACTTATCACAGAGTTTACATACTCTGTAACTAGTGCACAGACCAAGTAAAAGAACATAACGAGCACTGCAGAAGCCCTTTCGAGTCCCTACCCCAAAGGTGGCCCCTATCTGAACACCTGAGAACACAGGTTAATTTTGTTGGCTTTTAATTTCATTCTTTTGTTTTGCTTCTTATGTTTAACATTTTCATGAGATTCATCCATATTATTGTGATACATTATGGTTCAACAGTTTGCATTGCTGTGCAATACTTTGTTGTATGATACGCTACTTAACCATTCTCTAATGAGTGGTCATTTGGTTTGTGGCCAGTCCGGGCTATCATGACTAGTACTCTTTAAGCATTTCTGTACCTGTCCCTTGGTGAACATGCATATGCATTCCCATTGGATACCTAGGAGTAGGATTCCATAGGTGGGTCACTGGGCGTGTGCATGTTCAGCTTTAGTAGACATTAGGTTGGTACAAAAGTAATTGTGGTCTTGGACCACAAATTTTAAATCATTATAACTGGCTCAAAGACATCTTTATTAATCAAAATAGGAACCGTTAAAACCGACACATTTTTGCCAGTGAGAAATAAGTTTCTTGTATTTCTGTGGCATAAAAATCCATGCTTCAGGATTTGACAAACTCTTGGAAAGCATTTTCTGCATCCTGCTGGTAGTTGAAGTATTTTCCCTGCAAAAGGTAGTCAACATGCTTGAAGAAGTGGTAGTTGGTTGGCGAGAGGTCAGGGGAATGTAGCGGATGAGGCAAAACTTCGTAGCCCGGTTTGTTCAACTTTTGAAGCGTTGGTTGTGAGACCTGTGGTTGGGCATTGTCCTGGAGAAGAATTGGGCCCTTTCTGTTGAACAATGCTGGCTGCAGTCACTGCAATTTTTGGTGCATCTCGTCAACTTGCTGAGCAAACTTCTTAGATGTAATGGTTTCGCTGCCATTCAGAAAGCTATAGTGGATCGGATCAGCAGCAGACCACCAAAGTGTGGCCATGACCTTTTTTTGGTGCAAGTTTGGTTTTGGGGTGCTTTAGAGCTTCCTCTTGGTCCAACCACTGAGCTGGTCGTCACTGGTTGTCATATAAAATTCCCTTTTCATCGCACGTCACAACCTGATTGAGAAATGATTCGTTGTTGTTGTGTAGAATAAGAGAAAACAAGAGTTCAAAATGATTTTTTTTTTTATTTTTGGTCAGCTCATGAGGCATCCACTTATCGAGTTTTTTCACCTTTCTAATTTGCTTCAAATGCACTACAATGGTTGACGTTGAGTTCTTTGGCAACTTCCCCCGTAGTTGTAAGAGGATCAGCTTTGAAGGTTGCTTTCAACTGGTCGTTGTCCATTTCCGATGGTCAGCAACTATGCTCCTCATCTTCAAGGTTCTCATCTCCTTTGCAAAACGTTTTTAACCACCACTGCACTGTATGTTCGTTAGCAGTTCCTGCGCCAAACGCACCGTTGATGTTGCGAGTTGTCTCTGCTGCTTTATGACCCATTTTGAACTCAAATAAGAAAATCACTTGAATTTGCTTTTTGTCTAGCATCATTTTAATAACCTAATATAAACAGCAGTAATAAGCCATTAGCAAAAAAAAAATGCCCATTAAAATGATGAATAACATAACCACATTTATTTAATACTGTATTCCAATATCAAATGGCAAATTCCAACAATGCAAAAACTGCAATTACTTTTGCACCAACCAAATACTACCAAGTAGTTTCCAAAGTGGTTGTACCAATTTATACTCCCACCAGCAGTGCATGTGAATTCCACAGGGCTTTTAAAAACACATCTCCATGCATAGTCATGTAATTTTTCAGTTTAGATATTTCAAGTTGTCCCTCTGTCTTCTATTTATAAAGATCCTCTCAGTTGAGCTATGAGCCTCTCTTTACCTTTTAAGTCATCCTGCCTTTTAAAGTAAGCTCTGGGTTTCAAAAGAGAAATGCCTGGCTCACTGTTCTGTGAGCCTAACAGTGCTCAATAGCCTTTCTTATTCCTCCTTGACCAATCTTCTTTTGTAACACCAGGTGTATTGATTTGATAATTTCTGAACTTTCAGAGAGCAATTTAAGGGGCTCACAATTGAATGAGTGATGTTCAGACTGAAAATTAATTAGTGAGTCACTGGAGAATTAGCTGAGAACGTATACTCAATTCTAGCAGAATCTAACACTGAGCAGAACTTGAGACAGCAAAATCAGGGTGACTTTCACATGCAGTTTGTATGTCTCATTACTTTGTAATCACATGTATGGACATACATAAGGCAAAAACACAGGGTGTATGTACCTTATAGAAAGCTTTATTGGCCTTATTTTACGCACAGGTGTATAATCTAATACAAATAACACCTATTGATTAACCACTGGCTATGTGCTAGGCAGTCTGATTGGGGCTTTAGATGTTTGCTACTCAAAGTGTGGTCTGGACATCAGTGGCATAGCCATCAACTGGGAGCTTGCTAGGAATGCAGAGCCTTGGCCTCACCCCAGACCTGCTGAATCAGAACCTTCAGTTTAACCAGATGCCAATAGGGTTCTGAAATGCATTAAAGTTTGACAAGTGCTGTTTTAGATACATTATCAGAATCAGTCCTCATTATGACCATGTAAGGATTGGAGGAGCAATATCCTCACTTTAGAGATGAGGAAACAGAGACATAGAAAGTTCTGAAAAGTACAAATTCAGAGAAAGACTGACAGCAGAGCACAGTCTTGTAATCATTAGTCCATGACACCTCCAAATTATTCTGTAAGCATTTAATTTATGTATACATTTTAGGAGCTTACCTTGGGGTAAATAAATGCTGACTAACATTGGAAGTCTGGCCTCTTCAGTATTAACTTTTGATTATTCTGATATGTTGCTGATGATTAGACAGGTCGATTAAACAAGGTTGAATGTGACAATAGAGAACTGGTTTTGTTCTCAGGTAAGGTAGGCAGTTTGGTGTAGATGGATAAGTGGATGAGTAAATGAGTTGCCAACGTTGAACTTGACCTGAGCCCTGTGCTCCCAGAAAACAGCACAGTTAAGAAATCGTCCCAACATTTTGTTATCCAAAATCCTCCCCACCCTTTTGTGTTCCAGGAAAAGGTTTATGGCAAAGAGCCATCATTCTGTATACAGTTTAGGTCAGATTGGCTGTCCACTTTCTGATGAGCCCTAACACACTTGCACGGAGCCCTCCCTTGTTTACCTGTGACAAGGCCAAATATCAACCTTTCTTCTTTGGCTTGAACCTGCTCAAAAGCCAGAGACAGACCCTCTACTTCTCTATTGTTTGTCTCATGAATGATTATCTGAGATTAGAACAACCTGTCCCCATGAATATAGCTAGACATAAACATTTTCTTTTTAGCTAACAGATAGAGACCTTTCCTAATTGCAAAATAACTTAACTGTAAATCACTCCACTTATAATGTATCTACACCTCCCTATAATAGTGTAAGGCAGGCCGGGCGCTATGGCTCACATCTGTAATCTCAGCACTTTGGGAGGCCAAAATGGACGGATCACCTGAGGTCAGGAGTTTGAGACCAGCCTGGCCAACATGGCGAAACCCCATCTCTACAAAAAAAAATAAAATTAGCTGGACATGGTGGCGGGCGCCTGTAATCCCAGTTACTGGGGAGGCTGAGGCAGGAGAATCGCTTGAACCTGGAAGGCGAAAGTTGCAGTGAGCCAAGATCGTGCCACTGTACTCCAGCCCGGGCAACAGAGCAAGACTCCATCTCAAAAAAAAAAAAAAAAAAAAAAAGAAAGAAAAAGAAAAGAAAAGTGTAAGGCAAACTACCCTGCCAAGACACTGGGATTTTCTCCCAGTTTTAATAGTTGGAATAACATCAATTTCCTTACTTGTTGGATTTTTGTCTTTGGCAGAGTTCATGGTCTTAGTCTTTAGTGACTCAGAGTTGGTGGTTAACCTGGCAAAGACGAAGCTTCCCTTATTACATCTGAGTTTGTAATGTCTAGGATAAGAAATGACTGTTCCTTTGAAACTGCAAGAATTATCTTCTCCCCCAATTACTCTCATCTTCCCCCAGGTTTGATAACGTTAATAAGCTACCATCTTCTTAAAGGCTCTCTGGAGCATAGGACATAACCTAGGCTCCGGCATCAACCAGTATTATGTTTATCCTTAGCAGGTTCATCAGCCCCTGAGTTTCCTGCTAAGATGCTGAAAATGTTTGAAACCTGTGAGAATATTTAAAGCAGAAGTCCTCTAAATGTCTGAGTGTGTAATGAGGTTGCAGAATTGATCTGACAAGCATTGAAAGGCTTTGCACTAAGATATATAATACATATTGTCTTTCAACATTTGCATTTCAATTAATAATATCATTTTGTTCTTCTAGAAGTCTGCTTAACCCTTGAACACAAAAGGTGTTTGGAAGAAATATGTATTTATTCAGTTTTATTTGTCACAAAGGAAAAAAATCAAGCTCTTTCCTATATTTTACTAAAATACACGCTTTCTACAAAACAGAATTTTAGAAGCAGCAGGGAAAGGAGGTTTGCATTTGCTCTGTCTTCCATTTTTGCCATCCTGAGATCTAGAAAAAAACCCATTTATGGACTGTTCTTTGTATTGCGCTTGTGTTGTGGGTCAGACATTAAATGATTAGGGAATAGAGAATAAATAAACAAATAAATAGAGAAGTCATGATTAACCAAATGGTTTTTGGCTTGAGTTTTTAAATCCTGACACTTTAATGTGTTAGTCAATGTTCTTTTCATATTAAGTGTGAGTGTATTTGATGAATTCAAATTAGAAACCATTTTTAGGTTCTTTTAAAATCAGGTGTAAGACATCAGCAGGAACTGAAATACCAAGATCTATTAGTGACTGCTTCTATAATGCTATTGTCAGAATTCTTATAACCAAAGGTGTCAATATATAAATGTTTATGGCTGCAGACATTCTTATTTGGCATAGAGTCTGTGCAGAAAGATCATCTACTTGTCAGTCATTTTCACTGCCCGTCACCAACCTGTTGTCACTAAAATCTCAAGCGTTACTTTCATATCTGCATTTTCTGGTCTATCTCTAGAGAATAATTAGAACCAATAGCACTGGAGATAACTCAAGGATTGTAATGGATTTCAGAAGCAGTGAGAAATAACATCAAGCAAAGTAAAAACCTTTCTGCACAATAGCAACAGCGTGGCTAGATTTTGAACCTAAGCCAACTGAATTATTTTTGTGGTATGACTATACAGTTAGGTTATTGCAAAGTTATCTTATCCTTTTTATGAAATAACATCTACTAGGAATCAATGCATAAGATCTCAAGACCATTTTTTATTATTTTTTCAAGGTTTATAGACTGAGTTAATCTAAGGTCAAAATAGGAGCACCTTCTGTTGAATGCAAATAATTCCATTTGTATTTTCATTTTGAAAAGTTGGATGAGCTCATGGTCTACTTATGATAACAAATCCACCAAGTGAGTGTTTGATTTAATTGAACATTTCTATGTTTTATAAACTTAAAACAATTTATATTATATGAAATGTTATTTTTTAATAAAATAAAATTTATGATATTTAAAGACAATCAAAAAAGTATAAAGAATAGTACAGAGATAATATAACATGTACTCACCACCCAGCTTAAGAAATAGAATTTAACCTTTACATTTGAAACTCTTGTATTCTCTCCTCTAATTACAACTCCCTTCCTTTGGAGGAACCACCATCTTAAATTTGGTGATTGATATTCCCCTGCAATTATCTTCATGCATGACTGTATCCCTAAGCAATACATAGTATTTTGTGCATCTTTTAAAACTTTACCTAAAAGGTAATATATTATATGAAATTTTCTTCAACTTTCTGTATTTTGTCAACATTATATTTGTGAGATTCATTTCTGTTGATGCATGTAACTGTAGGTCATTTCTTTTAACTAGTGTATAGTATTTTTTTTTTTTTTGAGACAGAGTCTTCCTCTGTCACCCAGGTTGGAGTGCAGTTGTACAATCACAGCTCACTGCTGCCTTGATCTCCCAGGCTGAAGTGATCTTCCCACCACAGACATGCAAGTAGCTGGGACCCAGCTAATTATTTTTTACTTTTTGTAGAGACAGGGACTCACCATGTTATCTGGGCTGGTCTCTAACTACCGGGCTCAAGTGATCCACCCATCTTGGCCTCCCAAAGTGTTGGGACTACAGGTATGAGCCGCCATGCCCAGCCTGTACAGCATTCCATTTTATGACTATGCCATAACGTATCCATTTAAGATATTGCTTATTTTACAAAGTTGTTTTAATTTATATGTAATTTACCTATAGTGGCCTATAAGGGTCCCTATTATTTCATAGCCTTGGCAGCATTTGATATGGTCAGAGTTTTCTTTTTTGCAAATTGTATGAATATGCTAATTATTCATTTAAGTCAACATTTTATTCATATATAAACAAATTTTAAACAAAAATATAATTTGGAGCTAAGTTACCATTCATAGGTGTATTAGTTAGAGCTGGGATAAGCAAATTTTTTCCTAAATGGCCACATGGTACATACCGTAGGCTTTGTGTGCCATGATATCTCTGCTGCAACTATTCAACCCTGCCATTGCAGTGCAAAAGCAGCCATAGATAATACACAGGCAAACAGGCATAGTAGTGTTGCCATAAAATTTTATTTACCATATCAGAAGGCCTATATTCAAGCCATAGTTTGACAACACTGAGTTAGAGTGAATGTATCAGAGATCTTCAGAGAGACAGGATCAGTAAGATATATATATATGTTGCTGAAGGGCGGGAGAGGAAGAGTGCATCCTAACTCCAGCAGATAGGTGGATACATTCCCCTTTTCTCTGCTTTGTTCTCTTGGGGATTCCCCAGCAGATTGGATGATGCTAGCCCATTTTCCCCACCTAGTTCACCCAGACTCACATGCTAATCTCTTCTGGAAACACACTTATAGATGCATCCTGAAACAATACTAGTATGGTTTGGCTGGGTCCCCACCCAAATTTCATCTCGAATTGTAATCCATATTGTAATCCCCACATATCAAGGGAGGGACCTGGTGGGAGATGACTGGATCATGAGGGTGGTTTTCCCCATGTTGTTCTCATGATAGTGAGTGAGTTCTTAAAAGATCTGGTTGTTTGTTAAGTGTCTGGCACTTCCCCCTTCTTCCCTCTCTCCTGCCACCACATAAGACGTGACTGCTTCCCCTTCACCTTCCTCCATGATTGTAAGTTTCCTGAGACCTTCCCAGCCATTTGAAACTGTGAGTCAATTAAAACTCCTTTCTTTATAAATTACCCAGTCTCAGGTAGTATTTTTATAGCAGTGTGAGAATGAACTAATACAAATGCATTATCAGGTTTCCAGGTATTCTTTAATCCAGGCAAATTAACACCTAAAATTAACCATCATACAAAATCCAATGTAGAATTTTCTGGTTATTTGACCCCCTGGGAGGTTCTCCTTCAAGCAGAGACTCAGGCTTCTGTGCTTCTTTTGTGTTGTGCTCTGTAACATGTGGCCTCCATGGTTGCCACAGAAGGGGAAAAGAGATGGTGCATCTGATCATATGTCCAGTCCACAGCACCTCCATTTATAGTACATTGGTCATACCCCAGTCAAATGGCTCCAACTAAAGGTCAAGGAGGCTGGAAAATGGAGTTGTCACATATGCCAGGAAAAGAAACAAGAGTAATGAGCATGGAGCCAGTCTGCCACAATATGAGTTAAATATATTAGTATTTCATGAGAGTCCACAAAAAGCATCATGATTTCCAGACCTGCTGCCTAAAGAATTTGAAAACCGTTAAGATACATTCTTCTTTAAAACACTATCACTCCTGTTTGACTCTAGAAATGCTGATCTAGGCTGGGCACCAGTGGCTCATGCCTGTAATCCCAGCACTTTGGGAGGCTGAAGCAGAAGAATCACTTTAGCCTAGGAATTTGAGACCAGCCTGGGCAATGTAGTGAGACCTCATCTCGAATGAATGAATGAATTAATTAATTAATTAATTAATTAATGCTGGTTCAGCATTTTCAATCATAAAAGCCTGAAACAAATTTGATAATTAAGTGCCACGGATATGAATTAATATCTTTATTCAAGGAATTTCTTCATTCTTTTCTACGTTCCCATTCAAGAACAAAATTTCTGGAGTAAAATTGAGACAATACTTTTTCCTCCACTGCAGAATTCTTGGCTAGGTTTCATACATTTCTTTTTAACTCTTCAACCCAAGGGTCACACATGGTATGGAAATTACAGCAAATACTAAATGATTTTATTCCAAGTTCCTAGGGCTTTTTAGGCACTTATATTATTCTAAAACAAATGCCTAGGATGGTCATGTGGCACTCTAGGGATGTTGTGTACTTTGGGGTTAGGATGATCAGAGTACATTACTTTTCACCAAAGCCAATTTGTACAAGTTATTTGCTTTCCAAACAGTCTGTTGCTTCTATGGTTCTATTTCATATTGATCACTCTTTTATACAGTGGAAGCATAAAAGACTCTATAAACTACACATAGGTTCTATAAACCTTTGTGTTTCTGCTTTACAATGAAAGGACTATCACTAACTTGGAGTCCAAAGGCCTTTCCGACAAACATTCAATAGTTTCTTATAATATTGTGAAATAAATGTAAATGAATCAATTAGAAATTAAATGGAAATAAAAGAGGATCAAATATCTAGAATGACTAGTTATTATTATTAAGATACAGGCTTTTTCTCTTTTTTCCCTAATAATCACGCCTGCAATTTATTATGAGATGTTGCTGATTATCGTGCTGGTAGTCCAGGGATGGTGACTCAGTGGATATTGTGATGCCATGTTATGTATAGTTTTAGCAAGATCTCGGGGAGTTATTATTATCCTCATTTTGTTGAAAATGAAACTAAGGTATAGTGTTCCATCTGTCACCACATGCTTAGTAAGCGGTAGAGATGAGACTCAAATGCAAGTTTTCCATTATCGTTGTTAGTAACACTTTCCTCTGTACAGAACTGCCTCTGTTAGAATGGCACCCAGCTACGGAAGACTATGTTAACAATTTATGGCGAAGGGGCCCTGCATTGGCTTTTCTTTTCCTTCACAGATTCCCAGAATGTTATGAAATTCAATTCTTCACATAGCCATTTGATACTTTGTATCCCTCCCCATGGAATCTTCCCACAAAAATTGTTATTGTTGATTCAGGCTTTCCATTGTCTGGGAAGAACGGTTATGCTTTATTAAATTAGAAATGAGAAATGAACTATGGATCAAACAAAGCAAAATGAAACATTACTCGAGGGAGTGAAAAATGTGTTGAGCTTTCTGAGAAATGAGTTAAACCTCTTTGCTCAAGTCCTAAACATACCATATACAGGAAAAAGCCTTACCAAGTATGTCATAGAAAACATTTGTGGGGCTTGGTGCAGTGGCTCATGCCTGTAATCTCAACACTTTGGTAGACCAAAGTGAAAGGATCGTTTGAATCCAGGAGTTTGAAACCAGCCTAGTGAGACCTTGTCTCTATAAATAAATTTTAAAAAATTAGTTGGGTGTGGTGGCATGAGCCTGTAGTCCCAGCTACTTTGAAGGCTGAGATAGGAGGATTGCTTGAGCCCAGAAAGTCAAGGCTGCAGTGAGCCAAGATGGCATCACTGCACTCCAGCCTGGGTGAGAGAGCAAGACCTTGTCTTAAAAATAGAAAAAAACAAACTTCAAAAAAATTTTTAAACACTTTAAAAAAGAGAGAAGAGGCTGGGCGTGGTGGCTCATGCCTGCAATCCCAGCACTTTGGGAGGCCGAGGCGGGTGGATCACCTGAAGTTGGGAGTTCGAGACCAGCCTGACCAAAAACTACAAAATTAGCTCGGCGTGGAGGCGCATGCCAGTAATCCCAACTACTCAGGAGGCTGAGGCAGGAGAATCACTTGAACTTGGGAGGCAGAGGTGGCAGTGAACAGAGCAAGACTCTGTCTCAAAAAAAAAGGCATATGTACTACCATGTGGATGTGCTACACTTGATTTATAATAGACTGACTTTGACCAAGGTCAGGGAGAGAAATCCACATGGGCCCATAAACTCTCAAACAAATAAGTTCAATTTAAGCCCACGACAAATAACTTCAGAGTGTTTTCTCTCTACATTATCTTTTGTAACCTCAATCCCAAGGTGGAACTAGAGAGACCACCACTATCTCCACATGTAATTACTATTTACTTCCTTTGGGTGTTTCTTTCCCATTATCAGATGGAGAAGGATAAGTCTTGACCAAGGAAGCCTGAGTGGGCATGTATTCAGGCTCTGTGGGACTGCCTACCCCAATGGGTCACATTCCAGCTGTGCTCTTGGCTCAGTTCACTTTTGTGGTTTCAAGAATGTAAATAATTTGCACTTTTAGGCTCCTCATTTTATCCATTTCTCCACAAGGTATTGGTGACCTGACTATATTCCCTTGAATGCATCAACTTCAAACTTTCCATTTCTACAGCTGACCTCAATATCTTTTCCTCCTTTGAAACAATAAACTGGCTAACAAATCAACACAATTTACTCGTAGTGAAAAGATCATGAATAAACATGAGACTCTTTAGAGTTTTGATATTGCTGTTGCTAGCTTTGTGTTACTCATTTTAAACTCAAAACACTAGCAAAGGTGAACTAGTTGTCCCAGGAACACATGTCTTTCTTGTCTTTAGATTTTTGCTACGTTTGCTTCTTTCAATGTCCTCTCGTTGTCCTGACAATGGTTTCAATTCTATCAACCTGGGTACTGAAACTTTCTGTAAACACTTTCTTAATTTTCCAAATCCTGGAGTCATTATTCACTGGCATTTATTGTTTGTAGAATTCATTTATTAATGTATTCAAGCTGTCTTGCAATATTACTTCACTTGCTCTCTTACCCCTTATTTATTCTTCATTCTGCTTAGTGCCAAGTTAATGTCACTTCTCCCTGCCTAGAATTTTCACTCCACAAGAGCAAAAACTGTTCATTGTACTTGTAGATAATCCAGCCTTCCTCAGTTTGATGCCTTAATTTAGGACACCTTTAAAATATAATTGTTTTTATTTTTTGTTATATGCATTGGTAGAATGTAGTTGCTTCCTACATTTTTTCAAAGGAAATTAACTTGAACTGGTACTGCTTTATCTATTTCTGAGTTAGAATAGGAATGGGACGCAGCTCCTCCTTCCCATATATATATATTTTTCTCTTGTTCCACTGATCACAAAACCCACACCACTCGCTGGTGATATACCCACGAATCCCAAGGCTTTAGTCACACAAAGAAAATAGCCATTCTTCTGTGCTTTCATAACATTTAACCATGCCTTTTATGTAAAGAATTCCAGGAACTGGCTTAGGAAATCTAAATATTAAACCACAGTAGGAATGCTGAACAATTGATTTACAGCCTTGTTGCTGCCAGCCAGACCACTAGGTGGTCCCTGACTCAAGATAAACATTGCAACCAGATATGCTACCTGCATAATCTACCCCTTACGTGCTTTGCCCAGCCCAGCCTGCATTCCCTACCCTGATGTTAATTCTCATGCTTTGCCTAATAAAAAAAAGCCCCTACCAGCTTTTTCGGGGGTCCTTGCACATTCACTGCCTTCCTTGAGCTTGAGAATAAGCTCTGAAATAAAAGCCTTGAATGGGAGAACTACTTGGCCTTGTATTAATTTTTATTACATGGGAAACCAAAGAGCTTGTAATCTGTAACATTTCCAATTCTTTTGCTCTGAATTTTTTTATTATTATTATTTTTGATACGGAGTCTCGCTCTGTCACCCAGACTGGAGGGCAGTGGTGTGATCTCTGCTCATTGCAATTTCTGCCTCCCAGGTTCCTGTGATTCTCCTGCCTCAGTCTCCTAAGTAGCTGGGATTATAGGCACCTGTCACCATGCCCAGCTAATTTTTTGTATTTTTAGTAGAGACGGAGTTTCACCATGTTGGCCAGGCTGATCTCGAACTCCTGACCTCAGATGATCCACCCACCTTGGCCTCCCAAAGTGCTGGGATTACAGGCTTAAGCCACCACACCTGGCTTGAAAAAATTTTTTAAATTAAGATTTATTTTTTTAATACAAAAGTTAACACAGCAGAGGTGTTACAGGGGTAGTTGTGATGATAGTGGTTTGTGATACAGCTTCCACACCTTGAGAGTAACAATCATCAGTGTTCAATGAGCGCTCTCTATGTGTTGTACTGTGAATAATCAAAAAATGTATTTGGTCTTTGCCTCTGGTTCCTGCCACAGGGTTTCAGAAACCCTTGGAATTTCCTTAATGACAGGAGTGTCTTTTGTTATTCATAATGAGCCACTTTTTGCTATATCTGAGTATATGCTAATAAGGTAACTTTAGGCAGACTCCCTGGATAGCTTCAGGATGGGGGCTGGTAGCTAAGAAAATCAACCACGTGGTGAGAGGGTTGGAACCTTCAGCCTCACTCGCTGACTGCTGTGGAGGGGAAGCCAGAAATTGAGGCTAGCGTGGTTAATGACTAACCCAATCATGCCTACGCAATAAAACCTCAATAAAAACTCTGAATGATGAGGTGTGGGGTGCTTCCCAGTTGGTGCACACATTGATATACCAGGAGGGTGGCAGACCCTGGCTTCATGGGGACAGAAGCTCCTATGCTTAGGACCCTTTCAGACCTTGCCATCATATGTGTTTTGTCATCTGGCTATTCATTTGTATTCTTTTTTTTTTTTTTTTTAATTTATTTTATTTTATTTTATTTTATTTTTTTTATTGTATTTTAGGTTTTGGGGTACATGGGAAGAACATGCAAGATTGTTGCATAGGTACACACGTGGCAGTGTGATTTGCTGCTTTCCTCCCCTTCACCTATATCTAGCTTTTCTTCCCATGCTATCTCTCTCCCCCTCCCCACCTCCCACTGTCCCTCACCTATTTCCCTCCCCCAACAGACCCCTGTGTGTAGTGCTCCCCTCCCTATGTCAATGTGTTCTTATTGTTCATCACCCGCCTATGAGTGAGAACATGCGGTGTTTGATTTTGTTAGCACTTCTACTTGAGCCTGGGAGGTGGAGGTTGCGGTGAGCCGAGATCATGCCACTACACTCCAGTCTGGGTGACAGAGTGAGATCCAGTCTGCAAAAACAAAAAGAGCACTTCTACTTCAGAAAGTAATTATTAAAATCTCTTTGGGACAAAATTAGGCATACTGCTCTAAATACTTCATTAAATAATTTTTCCAATGCCTTTCTACGTCAATTGTTTCTGGTGTTACTAGATACTTGGTCAATTCTGCACAAATTTACTTAATTTACATCCTGGGATGCTCTACTTTTTCTTTCCAATAGCCATCAATTATCCCCCAATGCTTTTGTAAATAAATCTATTGATAATATCAAGAAACTGGATGAGGAACTCTATTACAAGTCTGCATGCCAATTCATCCAATTACTCAGTAGAGGGAAGCCTTCCAACTGAACTTCATTGTGTGCCTGCTTTTCAGCTTCTTTTATTTGAGCATTTAGAGTATATAATTAGCCCTTCGACTCCATTCTTATTTCCTTTCATCTAGTTAAACTTATCGAGAGCCTAAAATAGAAAATTCAACACAGGCAGCCGTAAATTTCCAAAGATTTGTAACCAATGATAGAACAAGGAAGCAACCATTTATTTCCCCCTGAGATGGAGTCTCGCACTGTTGCCCAGGCTGGAGTGCAATAGTGTGATCTCGGCTCACTACAACCTCTGCCTCCCGAGTTCAAGTGATTCTCCTGCCTCAGACTCCTGAGTAGCTGGGACTACAGGCACGGGCCACCACGCCTGGCTAATTTTTTGTATTTTTTAGTAAAGACAGGGTTTCACTATATTGGCCAGGCTGGTCTCAAACTCCTGATCTCATGATCTGCCTGCCTCAGCCACCTAAAGTGCTGGGATTATAGGCGTGAGCCACTGCACCCAGCCGGAAGCAACAATCTTTATAATGTTTCTTAGAAACACCATCTAGGCTGGGCATGGTGGCTCATGCCTGTAATCCTAGCACTTTAAGAGGCTGAGGTGGGTGGATCACCTGAGGTCAGGAGTTCAAAACCAGCTTGGCCGATCTGGCAAAACCCCGCCTCTACTAAAAAGAAAATATAAAAATTAGCCAGGTGCAGTGGCACATGCCTGTAATCCCAGCTACTTGGGAGTTTGAGGCAGGAGAATCACTTGGACCCAGGAGGTGGAAGTTGCAGTGAGCCGAGATCATGCTACTTTACTCCAGGCTGGGCAACAGAGCAAAACTCTATTTCAAAACAAAAAAAGAAAAAGAAAAAAAAAATCACGATCTGTAAGACAAGGTCAACCAGAAACAGAATAATCCAACGTCGGCCAACATAGCCAAACTCTCTAAGCCATGAGCTCTACCTCTGTCTCCTTGATTGGTGCCTAGCTGCTACAGTTCAGTGATAAAAAATGAAATTGAAGGCTATACATTATTTATTTTATTTGGCTATGAGTTTATCTTTCCTGCTGGATCCAAAATGTCGAATAAAATGAGAGATACAGTCAGTCTAGACTCTCGAACCAAGAAGAATTCCCAAAATCCAAAGGAGTAACTCTAATGGTCTCTCTGAAGACTCTGCACCGTTGCTTCTTAAAACATAAACTTTAAAATAGAAATCTGCGTCTCTAATAAAATATTTGTCTTTCTCTCCCAGACTTTCTTGAGATGAGTCTGGAGTGACCTGAGACCTGTCTTTCTCTCCCAGACTTTCTTGAGAGTGAGTCTGAGAGTGGTAACAGACCATCATTTGTGGCTATTGAAGCACCAGTTCCCTCATATTTGTGCTGTCAGTCACTACCTGAAACCTTCCCATGCAGTGTTTTAACTTAAGACTCAGAAGGACACATTGATGGTAAGAAATTTCTCAGTGGGTCTGAAGCTTAGAGCCAACACTGCTTGTCTTAGAATAGAGACTTTATCTTACTAGGACATCAAAGAAGACTGTTACTACATGGCGTGAATATCTGCTTGCTTCTTTGTTTAAAAAAAAAAAAACTGCAGAAGGCATCAATGGATAACATCCTCTATGTTTTCATTTGAGTCTAGTAGTCTTCTGTTCTTACTTTGTACTGTCAGGCTTTTCTTGTTTTGTTTATATCTACCTTCAACCCTATAAAGAACTACTATAAAACAGAAACTTTAAATGCAAGGCCTATGACTTAATCACCAGAAATATAAACTTTATGACTTTCTGCTAATTTCCAACTTGTGAAGTGACATGTTCTAAGGGATAGGCAGACATGCCAGCTCTCCTTCTAAAGACAGGATGTATGAGCGTAGTACATGTTGCCTTGGTAATTAGAGGTCTGCACACAAGAGGGCAGCACTTCATTTTCACATGCAGAGAAATGGAATGTTCAGCTCTGTGTTGGGCAGAGCATAGCTTGTCTCCTATTGGCTTATAGCCAGGGTAAGAAAGAGCAAGAACATACTGAGAATAGAATATGTTCTCCTTCCCAGATAGTATAGGTCATTGATGAGTCTAATGGCAAGAAGAATGGAAAAGCCCCTGGGAGCATTATTCAAATTTAGCTGGACTGTAAGTGCAGGGCTTCTGAAGGGGTCCATCACAAGTCTGGGGAAGGAAGAGAGTCATCTTAGTTCTCCCTAAGTTTCTGGTAGATACTCTGCAAAGAAAGCATATATTCAGAAAACGACCTAGTAACCCACCGTCCTTGTTTCAGTGGTGATGAGTGGCCAAGAAAAGGATGTGGTACAGAGTTATTCAAATCTAAATGTCTAGGAGAGAGAAATTGCCGTTATCAATGACAGTTATACAGATGGGGCTTTGAATTATTTCTTTTGGTACAAGAAGAAAACAGGGAAGGCCCTAATCTCCTAAAGGAGATTTATTCAAATGTGAATAGAAAACAGGACAGAAGGCTCACAGTACTGTTGAATAAAAATGCTAAACATGTCTCCCTCCATATTACAGCCACTCTACCAGAAGACTCATTCCTGGACTTCTGTGCAGCAAGAACACAGAACTCTTCAGGCACCTGCAACCTGTACTCAAACCTGTAGCTTGGCGTCCAGTCACACTCTTTGTCCTTGAAAAGGTTCTGGGTTAGAATGGTTTACCATCACGTGCTTGTTTCTAAACTGAAATGAATGCAGAAATCTAATAACTGTGATTACAAAATCATTACTTTTAAAGTAACTCACGATGAGCTAGTCTAATTTGTGCTAACTCAAATATATTCAAGAGAAGAAGTGGTGATGTTTTAAATTGATACACAAATAATAAAGATAACCTCATTGGAATAGCTGAGGCTGTTTCAAGGAGACTTAAAACTCTTCTGGGTGGCAATCTGCTGGCCTTCAGAAAAAAAAAAACATTCATTTTTGAAAAAATATATTTTAAAATCACATACTCATTATTTATAAGTATTTTCATTCTATGTGTGTCTGCATATGCCTTAATTCATATCAGCTTAACATATAAGTGTATACTTATCCTATAACATTTATGTCCATTCTCCTCTGTACAATCCACCTTCATAGTATGGGTATTCAGTCATAAAAGTTACAATTCAAATAACCACCAGAAGAATTCCTACAAAGATTTTTGCCTTGCAACTGTTCTACATTCAGATAATATTTACCAACTGTCTACTCTGTGCCAGAAACTGTTCTTGATGCTGAGCATTGAGCGGAATGAACAGAAAGGAATGACAACATGTAACTCTATTCTGCCTCTCTCCTCCAATGGATATCTGCTCACAAGAAATTAACTGGGTAAATGTTTTGATAACAGTGTATGTCCCAGAGATCAATGACACCACCTAGTTTAGGATTTTCCCCAAATGCACCAATTCCTTCCTACTTAATAGGTCTGTATGTGCAGTAGCAATAGTGTGATCTTTTTGCTTTTTCCAATGTTCCTTTAAGAAAGGAAGATAATAGTTATTTTAGTCAACCTGTTAAAAATAGAGAAAAAATCCTGCCGATTCCCTTATGAGGCAAAAAACAAACAAAATCTGTAGAGTTAAGAGTAGTGAGTCTGGGCATGGTGGCTCATGCCTGTAATCCTAGCACTTTGGGAGGCAGAGGTGGGTAAATCACTTGAGGTCAGGAGTTCGAAACCAGCCTTGCCAACATGGTGAAACCCGGTCTCTTCTAAAAATATAAAAATTAGCTGGGCCTGGTGGCACAGACCTATAATCCCAGCTACTTGGGAGGCTGAGGCAGGAGAATCACTTGAACCTGAGAGATAGAGGTTGCAGTGAGCTGAGGTTGTGCCAGTGCACTCCAGCCTGGGAGACAAAGGAGACTCCATATCAAAAATAATTTTTAAAAAGTAGTGAAAATACTTTTCACATAGATTATTCTTGGATTTTTGAATAGGTAATAAACATACATGGTATATACAAAAGTAACTTTTCTCCTTACCTCTATTCCTACTATCCCCAACAGACTAGTATAACCACTGTTACATTGAAATTTTCTTTGAACATTATACATATATATATGTTTATATAAAAATGATGTACGTATGTATGCTTGTGTGTGTGTGTGTGTGTGTGTGTATATGAAACATATATATTAATGGTAGCATACCATTCATACTGTCCTGTTACCATGCTTTCTTACTTAAACCATATCATGGGAAACCATCATTGTGAATACATGAAGATAGCTACCTTATTATTTTTAATCTAAATTTTTAAATACATACAAACTAGGAAGAAATGTATAATGAACTCCCTTGTATCTGTCATTCAGCTTTAACCATAAACTGGCTATCTCCTGTTCTTTAAAGTTTCAAATTTTGCCGTTGTATGAATATACTTTTTATTTAGTTAATCTCTTGTTGATAGACACATGTTGTGTTCAAATTATTAATTTTGTTTGCATTGTAGTATAGTTTATGTACAGTAAGGTACGCATATCTTAAGTGTATAGTTCAATGAGTTTTGACAAATGTATATGTCCATACAACCATCACTGAAACTAAAGTACAGAACATTTCCCATAATCCTGAAAAATCTCTTATGCTTCCCCCCAGGCAACACTTCCACTAAAGTAAGTATTGTTCTTATTTACATAAAACTGTAGGATAGTTTGCTTGTTCTGTTTTGATAAATTGAGATATAATTCACATAGCATAAAATTCATGCTTTTGAAGTATACCATTCAGCTTTTTTTAATATTGTCACAAATCTGTGCAACTATCATTACTAATTCCAAAACTAATTCCAAACTCATCACACTTCATATCTATTATAAGTCACTCTCATCCCCTTCTTACCACATCAGCCCCTAACAACCCCTTAATCTGCTTTCTGTCTCTATAGCCTATCCTAGATATTGCATACAAATGGAATTGTACAATATGTGACCTATCATGTCACATCCTATCATGTCACATATTGTATGATTCACGTATTCACCTATTGTACTGGCTTTTTCACTTAGCATAATGATTTCAAGACTGAACATTTGTGTCCAAGTTTTTGCGTGGACATGCATTTTTAGTACTTTGGGTATATACATACAAACGAAATTTTGGGTCATATAGTAATTTTATGTTTAACTTTCTGAGGAACTGCCAAACTATTTTTCAATGTGGCTTCACTATTTTACATTACCGTCAGCAGTATAAGAGGATTTCTACTTTTTCATGTTCTCATTTGTTATTGTCCATCTTTTTAATTATAGCCATCTTGGTAGCCATATATTATACCTCTGTGGTTTTGACCTGCATTTCTCTGATGACTAATAAGGTTAAGCATCTCTTCACGTGCTTACTGACCATTTGTGTACCCACTTTAGAAAACATCTACTCAAATATTTGGGCTGTTTTTATTTTATATTTTATTTTTTTATCCCACTTACTGGTATTCAATAAAAGTTGTGTATGTTATTTTGATTGATTGATTGATTGATTGAGACTAAGTCTTGCTCTGTCACCCAGGCTAGAGTGCCTGGCACAATCTCGGCTCACTGCACCTCCCAGGTGCAAGCGATTCTCCTGCCTCAGCTTCCCAAGTAACTGGGACTACAGGCGCCCGCCACTAACCCAGCTAATTTTTGCATTTTTAGTAGAGATGGAGTTTCACCATGTTGGCCAGGCTGGTCTCGAACTCCCGACCTAGTGATTCACTGTCTCAGCCTCCCAAAGTGCTGGGATTACAGACATGAGCCACCACGCCCGGCTGGGCTGTTTTTAATTGTGTTGTCTTCTTATTGTTGAGTTGTAAGAATTCTTTATATGTTCTGGATATCAGACTTTTATGAGACATGATTTGCAAATAGATGCTCCCATTCTATGGATTATGTCTTTTTCTTTCTTACTAGTATCTTTTGAAGAAGAACAATTCTAAATTTTGACGAAGTCTAATTTATCTATTTTTTTCTTTAGTTGCTGGTGTTTTAGATGTCATATTTTTAAAAACATTGCCTAATCCAAGGTCACAAATAATTATGTTTTCTAAGAATTTCATAGTTTCAGTTTGTACATTGAAGTCGTCGCTCCACTTCAAGTTAATTTTTGAAGATGGTGAGAAGTAGGGATCCAAATTCAGTCATTTGCATGTAAATAAGACATTTGGAGTCCATAACCAAAAGAAAGCTGAGTAGCTATACTAATATCAGTTAAAATTGACATTAAACCACAAATTATTACTAGAGACACAGAACAACACATCAAAATGATTAAGAGTACAATCTACCAAGAATGAATTCTATTTTTATATTCACCTAATGGCATAGCTTCAAAATATATCGAACATAAATCAGTAGAGTTGATCAGAATTAAATTGGTAGAATTTATTGATTAAAAGATCAATAAATAATTATGCAACCATAGTGTCAGTCATTAACACACATCTCTCAGTAGAAACGTATTGAAATCATGACCAACACAATTAATATTCTTTACTTCACTTACATAGATTGAACACTCTACCTCAAAAGAACAGAATACACATGGAATATTTAGCAAAATTGACGGTAATCTGAATCATAAAGTAAGCCTTAATCAATTTCAAAGAACTTAAATCATTCAGAATAGTCATAGTCTCTGACCATATGATATTAAGCAAAAATTCAATAACACAAAGATCATTCCGGTACTTGCTAGATATAAGGTTAATTTTTCAAATGTATTGTCACAGAAAAACACCAAGACAAAACAGAGACTTGAGGTAGGGTAGATTTTTTTAGTCTCTGAATACAGCAATGTAACATACTACTTGCAAATTTATTTTCTGTTTGGGGGCAGAAACATTGGTAGCAGTGGAGTAGGGTGTTGCTGAAAAGATACCCAAAAATGTGAAAGTGACCTTGGAACTGGGTAACAGGCAGAGGTTGAAACAGTTTGGAGGACTCAGAAGAAGACAGGAAAATGTGGGGAAGTTTGGAACTTCCTAGAGACTTGTTGAATGTCTTTGACCAAAACGCTGATAATGATATAAACAAATAAGGTTCAGGCTGAGGTAGTCTCAGATGGAGATGATGAACTTGCTGGGAACTACAGCAAAGGTGACTCTTGTTATGTTTTAGCAAAGAGACTGGTGGCATTTTGCCCCTGCCCTAGAGATTTGTGGAACTTTGAACTTGAGAGAGATGATTTAGGGTACTTGCCAGAAGAAATTTCTAAGCAGCAAAGCATTCAAGATGTGACTTGGGTGCTGTTAAAAGAATTCAGTTTTATAAGGGAAGTAGAGCATGAAAGTATGGAAAATTTACAGCTTGACAATGCAATAGAAAAGGAAATCCCATTTTCTGAGGAGAAATTCAAGCCATAATGAGGAGCCAAATGTTAATCCATAAGACAATGGAAAAATGTCTCCAGGGCATGCCAGAGGTCTTGATGGCAGCCCCTCCCATCACAGGCCTGAAGGCCTAGGAGGAAATTGTGGTTTTTGTGGGCTAGTCCCAGGATCCCCGTGCTATGTGCAGTCTAGGGACTTGATGTCCTGCAACCCAGCCACTTTAGCCATGGCTGAAAGGGGCCGACATAGAGCTCAGGCCGTGGCTTCAGAGGGTGCAAGCCTCAAGCCTTGGCAGCTTCCACATGGTGGTGAGCCTGCAAGTGTACAGAAGTAAAGAATTGAGGTTTAGGAACCTCCACCTAGATTTCAGATGTATAGAAATGCCTGGGTGTTCAGGCAGAAGTTTGCTGCAGGGGCGGGCTCTCATGGAGAACCTCTGCTAGGGCAGTGCAGCAGGGAAATGTGGGATTAGACCCCCATCCAGAGCTTCTACTGGAGCACTGTCTAGTGGAGCTGTGAGAAGAGGGCCATCATCCTCCAGACACCAGAATGGTACATCCACTAACAGCTTACATCATGCACCTGGAAAAGTTGACACACAATGCCATCCCATGAAAGCAGCCAGGAGGGAGGCTGTTCCCTGCAAAGTCAGAGGGGTGGAGCTGCCCAAGACCATGGGAGCCTGCCTCTTGCATCAGCATGAACTGGATGTGAAACATGGAGTCAAAAGAGATCATTTTTTGGAGCTTTAAGATTTGACTGCCCCACTGGATTTTGGACTTGCATGGGGCCTGTAGCCTCTCTGTTTTGGCCAATTTCTCCCATTTGGAATGGATGTATTTACCCAATGCTTGTATCCCCACTGTATCTAGGAAGTAATAAAACTGCTTTTGATTTTACAGGCTCATAGGCGGAAGAGACTTGCCTTGTCTCGGATGAGACTTTAGACTTCTGACTTTTGAGTTAATGCTGAAATGAGTTAAGGCTTTGGGTGACTGTTGGGAAGGCATGATTGGTTTTGAAATACAAGGATGTGATATTTGGGAAGGGCTAGGGGTGAAAGTATATGGTTTGGTTGTGTCCCCACCCAAATCTCATCTTGAATTCCCTCATGTTGTGGCAGGGACCCAGTGGGAGGTAATTGAATCATGCAGGTAAGTCTTTCCCATGCTGTTCTCATGATATTGAATAAATCTCATGAGATCCGATGGTTTTAAAAAGAGGCATTCCCCTGCACAAGCTCTCCCATTTTTTGCCTGCCACTATTCATGTAAGACATGACTTGCTCTTCCTTGTCTTCCACCATGATTGTGAGGCTTCCCCAGCCATGAGAAACTATAAGTCCAATTAAACCTCTTTCTTTGTAAATTGCCCAGTCTCAGGTATGTCTTTATCAGTAGGGTTAAAAAAGACAAATACACTTCATTTAGAATAATAATCTCCAATTCCATCCAGGTTGCTGCAAATGCCATTATTTCATTCTTTTTATGGCTGAGTAGCATTCCATGGTATATACATACTACATTTTCTTTATCCTGTCACTGATTGAAGGGCATTTGGACTGGTTCCATATTTTTGCAATTGCAAATTGTGCTGCTATAAACATGCATGTGCAAGTATCTTTTTTTGTACAATGACTTATTCTCTGGGTAAATATCTAGTAGTGCGATTGCTGTATCAAATGGTAGATCTACTTTTAGTTCTTTAAGGAATCTCCACACTGTTTTTCATAGTGGTTGTACTAGATTACATTCCTATCAACAGTGTAAAAGTGTTCCCTTTTCACTGCATCCATGCCAACTGGGCTTTTATTATTATTATTATTTTATTATGGCCACTATTGCACGAGTGAGGTGGTATCACACTGTGGTTTTGATTTGCATTTCCCTGATAAATAATGATATTGAGCATTTCCACATGCTTGTTGGCCATTTGTACATCCTCTTTTGAGAAATGTCTGTTCATGTCCTTAGCCCACTTTTTGATGGGATTTTTTTTTCTTGCTGATTTGAGTTCTTGAGTTAGAGTCTGGATATTAGTCCTTTGTCAGATGTATAGATTGGGAAGATTTTCTCCCACTCTGTGGGTTATCTGTTAACTCTGATGATTATTTCTTTTGCTGTGTAGAAGCTTTTTAGTTTAATTAAGTGCCATCTATATATCTTTGTTTTTGTTGCATTTGCTTTTGGGCTCTTGGTCACAAAGTCTTTGCCTAAGCCAGTGTCTAGAAGGGTTTTTCTGATGATGTCTTCTAAAATTTTTATGGTTTTAGGTCTTAGATTTAAGTTCTTGATCCATCTTGAGTTGATTTTTGTATAAAGTGAGATATGAGGATCCAGTTTCATTCTTCTATATGTGGCTTGCCAATTATCCTATTTGTTGAATAGAGTATCCTTTCCCCACGTTATGTTTTTGTTTGCTTTGTCAAAGATCAGTTGGCTGTAGCATTTGGCTTTATTTCTTGGTTCTCTATTCTATTCCATTGGTCTATGTGCCTATTTTTATACCAGTACCATGCTGTTTTGGTGACTGTGGTATTTCAAGCTATACTATACTATATAGTATACTATACTATACTATAGTATAGCTTGAAATCCAGTAGTATGATGCTTCCAGATTTTGTTCTTTTTGCT
>CAUYLG010045646.1:0-24907 GCA_963573385.1 Cacajao melanocephalus | reverse complement strand
CCCCGTCCATATATTCTCATTATTCAACTTATGAGTGAGAACATTCGGTATTTGGTTTTCTGTTCTTGTGTCAGTTTGCTGAGAACGATGGTTTCCAGATTCATCCATGTCCCTGCAAAGGACATGAACTCATCCTTTTTTATGGCTGCATAGTATTCCATGGTATATATATGCCACGTTTTCTTTATCCAGTCTATCCTTGATGGGTATTTGGGTTGGTTGCAAGTCTTTGCTATTGTAAACAATACCACAGTGAGCATATGTGTGCATATGTCTTTATAATAGAACTATTTATAATCCTTTGGGTATATGCCCAGTAATGGGATTACTGGGTCAAATGGAATTTCTGTTTCTAGATCCTTGAGGAATTGCCACACCGTCTTCCACAATGGTTGAGCTAATTTACACTCCCACCAACAGTGTAAAAGTGTTCCTGTTTCTCCACATCCTCTCCAGCATCTGTTGTCTCCAGATTTTTTAATGATCGCCATTCTGACTGGCATGAGATGGTATCTTGATGTTGTTTTGATTTGCATTTCTCTAATGACCAGTGATGATGAGCATTTTTTCATATGTTTGGCTACATAAATGTCTTCTTTTGAAAAGTGCCTGTTCATATCCTTCACCCACTTTTTGATGGGTTTGTTTGTTTGTTTTCTTGTAAATTTGTTTTAGTTCTTTGTAGATTCTGGATATTAGCCCTTTGTCAGATGGGTAGCTTGCAAAAATTTTTTCTCATTCTGTTGGTTGCTGATTCACTCTAATGATTCTTCTTTGGCTGTGCAGAAGCTCGTAAGTTTAATTAGATCCTATTTTGGCTTTTGTTGCCATTGGTTTTCATAATTTAGTCATGAAGTCCTTGCCTATGCCTATGTTCTGAATGGTATTGCCTATGTTTTCTTCTAGGGTTTTTATGGTGTTAGGTCTCATGTTTAAACCTTTAATCCATCTGGAGTTAATTTTTGTATAAAGTGTAAGGAATGGGTCCAGTTTGAGCTTTCTGCACATGGTTAGCCAGTTTTCCCAACACCATCTATTAAACGGAATCCTTTCCCCATTGCTTGTTTTTGTCAGGTTTGTCAAAGATCAGATGGTTGTAGGTGTGTGGTGTTACTTCCGAGGCCTCTGTTCTGTTCCATTGGTCTATTTCTCTGTTTTGGTATCAGTACCATGCTGTTTTGATTACTGTAGCCTTATAGTATAGTTTGAAGTCAGGTAGCATGTTAAATATTTAAATGGTAAAATTATAGACACTTTTAATAAAAAGAAACACAAAACCGTATTTTAAAAAAGACTTCAGAAAAAATACAACTAATACTTTATTAGAAATCAAAACAGCTAATACACTTATTAAATTATGTGAACTTATACCCAGAATAACTTTTCTGTTTCTCTTAGTGTTCAGATAACAAATATGTAGATTTCAAAAATTATATGCTTTAATATATACATTACATGTAGCATTTAGAAATAATTCTGTTTTTGAAAATAATTTTTTAGTTACTATTTTTATTTTTTATCTTAGCGTACAGAAAAGTTCACCCTTTTGGTGTACAGTTATGTAACTGCCACTACCACAATCAAGATACATGAGTTACAGTACGCACCAAGGCTTCTGTGCCCTAGTATACCAGCCTTCGTCTACCCCACCGAGGTCCTGGCAATTAGTGTTCTATCTTCTAGTTCTGTTACCAAACTGAACTGGGTTCATTTGCCAGTGCACAACAGAAAGCCAAACATCAAAGCACTGGTTTTTGTAGGGGGAAAAGTTTATTGCAAGGCTACAAAGTAAGGAGACAGGAATTGGGCTCAAATCTGTCTTCCCAAGCTGGTGGTTGAGGCAGTTCTTATAGTCAGAGGATAATGAGGAGTGATCTGATTGGATTTACAGTAAGGTGATGCCAGGGGTTTGATGTGACTGGATTCTGCCATGTGGTATATACACTTAATTCAGTTCCTGTTCTTCAGTCTGCACCGTTAGGTTCCACCTATTGTTGCACTCTTGGTTCATCTGGACATGTTGTGGTTAGGTGACCTTCAACCTGGGATTCCATGGCAATTGAAAAACAACTCACAACTTTGTTACATAAAAGTTGAACTAGATAGGTCTGGTGCAGTTACAGTTCTATAATTCTGCCTTTCCCAGACTATCATGTAAGTGGTATCATGTTCTATATACCAGTGGTCCCCAGCCCAGGCTGTGGACTAGTACCAGTCCGTGGCCTATTAGGAACTGGGCTCCACAGCAGGAGATGAGCAGCAGGCTGGTGAGTGAGCATTACCACTTGAGCTCCACCTCCTTTCCGATCAGTGGCAGCGTTAGATTCTCATATGAGCTCAAACCTTTTTGTGAACTGCGCATGCCAGGGATCTAGACTGCAGGCTTCTTATGAGAATCCAGCTAATGCCTGATGATCTGAGGTGGAACGGTTTCATCCTGAAACCTCCCTCCCCACCACCAGTCCATGGAAAAATTGTCTTCCACGAAACCAGTCCCTGGTGCCACAAAGGTTGGGGACCACTGGTATATACCATCTGAGTCCAGCTTCCTTCCTTCACATAATGGATTTGAGATTCAATCATGCTATTTGTATCCATAATTTATTCCTTTAAGTAGTATGTCATTGTATGCACATAACCAGGATTTGTCCATTCACCTGCTGAAGGGCATTTATTGTTCTTTTTCAAAATTGTTTTGACTATTCTAGGTCCTTTGCATTTTAAATATAAAATTTAAAATCAGCCTGTCAATTTCTACCCAAAAAAACTGTCCTGGGATTTTGATAGGGATTGTGTTGAATCTGCACATCAGTTTGGGGAGCATGTCATCTCACCAGTGTTGTCTTCAAATCTATAAACATGAAATATCTTTCCATTTATTTACATCTTTAATTTCTCTCAGCAATGTTTTATAGTTTACAGCATATATATTTTATACTACTTTTGTTCAGTTTATTATCAAGTATATCATTTTTTTGGTGGTGTTGTGAATGGAGTTATTTTCTTAATTTAATTTTGGAATTTTTTTTTCCTGATATATAGAAATACAATTGATTTTCTAATACTGATCTTGTGTGTGGCAACGCTTTAAAACTTGTTTATTAGTTCTAATAGTTTTTGTGGATCGCTTAATTGGTATTTTCTACTAAGGATCATGTCATCTGCAAATAAACTTTTACTTCTTCTCTTCAGTTCTTGATGCTTTTTGTTTGTTCAGTTTTTGCCTTCTGGCCTTTGCTAGAATCCCCAGTACATTGTTGAGTAGCAATGGAGACACACAGCCTCCTTGCTTTGTTGCTGATTTAAGGGGGAAAGCACTCAGCCTGTTACCATTAACCTAGTGTACCATATGTTCTGAGCTCGAGGTGTTTTGTAGATGCCCCTTGTTGGCTGAAGGAGTTACCTTTTGTTCTTAGTTTGTTGAGAGTAGCTACTGTGAGTGGATTTTAGATTTTTTTTAAATGCTTTTTCTGCATCTATTGAGATGATTATGTGGTTTTTGTTCTTATTCTATGACCATGTATATTAAATTGATTTTTCAGGTATTGAACCAACCTTGCATTTTTAGCATCAGACCACTTGTTCTTGATAAATAATCATTTTAAGTGTTGCTATATTTCGTTTGATAATATTTTGTTAAGAATTTTTGTACTTATGTTCATAAGGGATTTTGGTCTGTAGATTTCTTATGATGTTTTTTATGGTTTTAGTATCAGTATTTTATGGTTTTTGGTATCATTTTAACGCATAGAACGAGTTGGGAAGTTTTTCCTCCTATTTTCTGAGAGTTTGTGAACAATTGATATTATTTCTTCCTTAAGTATATAAGAGAATTGAAATATTTGATAGAATAGAAAAGCCATCTGGACCTGGTCATTTTTCTTATGGGAGGATTTAAAGATTTAAAATTACGAATTCAATTCAAAAAAAAATTATTTTTTTTTTTTTTTTTTTTTTTTTTTTGGAGACAGAGTCTTGCTCTGTTGCCTAGGCTGGAGTGCAGTGGTGTGATCTGGGCTCACTGCAACCTCTGCCTCCCTGGCTGAAGCGATTCTCCTGCCTCAGCCTCCCAAGTAGCTGGGATTATAGGAGTGCACCACCACGCCCAGCTAGTTTTTGTATTTTAGTAGAGACAGGATTTCACTATGTTGACCAGGCAGGCCTCAAACTCCTGACCTCAAGTGATCCACCTGTCTCGGCCTCCCAAAGTGCTGGGATTGCAGGGATGAGCCACTGTGCCCAGCCACTAATGCAATGTGTTAACTTATGATACATCTATTTCGATTTTTAATGACTTCTTGAATTTGATAATTTTTGTCTTTTTAAAAATACGTTTAGCTAAATTGCTAATTGGTTGAAATAAATGTGTTCATATTAGTATGTCCTTTTGAATCTTTTTAATTTCTGTAAAGTTAATAGTGACATTTCATCCTTTGTTTCCAGTTTTGGTAATTGAAGTCAGTTTTCTTTTTCTATGTATGTGTTTATTTGCTTTGGTTAGTCTAGCTAAAGATTTTTCAATTTGTTTATTTTTAAAGAACTAACTTTGGTTTTCATTGATATTTTTTTCTGTTGCTTTTCTGATTTCTAGTTCACTGATATCTACTATAAATTTTTTTTCTGCTTATTTTGATTTCAGTTTTTGCTTCTTTTTCTCCTTTCTACAGGTGGAGAACTTTCTTTTCTAATTATAGGCATTTGAAGCTTTAAATCTCCCACTAATCATTTCCTTGGCTGCATTCTATGAGTTTTGATATCTGTGTTGGTTGTTTCTATTTGGCAAAATATTTTCCTAGTTTCCTTCTGATTTCTTCTATTATTCTGGGTTATTTAGAAGGGTGTTGTTTGATTTCCTAGTATTTGGGGATTTCCCAGATTTCTTTCTGTTGTTGATTTCTAATTTAATTCCTTTTGGTCAGAGAACATACTTTGTATCACTTCAGTTATTTTAAATGTAAGACTTACTTAATAGTCCAGCATATGGTCTGTCCTGGAGGATATACCATGTGTACTTTAAAAGAATGTGTGTATTCTGCTGTAGTGTTCTGCTTATATGTCAAATTAGATCAATTTGGTTGCAGTGCTGATCATAATCCTGAAAGATATAATCCTGAATGTTAGAACCCCAAATGTTGAAGTCTTGAAAAATCTAATTTCCTGGCCGGGCGCAGTGGCTGACGCCTATAATCCCAGCACTTTGGGAGGCCAAGGAGGCAGATCACCTGAGGTCAGGAGTTTGAGACCAGCCTGGCCAACATGGCAAAACCCCATCTCTACTAAAAATACAAAAAAAATTAGCCAGTTGTGGTGGCGGTCGCCTGTAATCCCAGCTGCTCTGGAGGCTGAGGCAAGAGAATCACTTGAACCTGGGAGTCAGAGGTTGCAGGGAGCTGTGATTATGCCATTGCACTCCAGCCTGGGCGACAGAGTGGGACTCTTCTCAAAAAAAAAAAATCAAATTTCCTAAAAATCAAAACTCCTAACATATAAAATTCCAAAAGTCACAATTGTGAAAGATCAAAATCCTGAATGTTGAAATCCTAAAAGCCAAATTCTAGGGAAGGAGTTTTGGTACATTTTGGTTGTACCAGGATAGTTGCATCACGTTAGGTGGAACTATTACCTTGTTACTGTCTTTATTTTGAAATTAAGTATGGTTTAAGGAGATGCATATGAGTGCTAGGTTGACAAGGAGTGGACTCATGGACTTAATTTTAGATATCGACTTGACTGAATTAAGAAATACCTAGAAACTTGGTAAAGCATTATTTTGGATGTGTCTGTGAGAGAGTTTCCAGAGCAGACTAGCACATGAGTCTGAGTGGACTAGGTAGGGAAAATCTGCCCTCAGTATTGGTGGACACCATTTAGTAAGCCAGGGGCCAAGAGAGAACAATTACTGAAGGCGAATTGGTCTCTCTCTCAGAGAAGGGACAGACATTTCTCCTACTACCTTAGACATTACAGCTACAGGCTTGCTCTCCTTTGGGCTCCAAGATTTACACCAGCAGCCCCCTGGTCCTGAGGCTTTTGATCTCAGACTGAGTTGCATCATTGGCATCCTTAGTTCTGAGGCCTTCAGACTGGGACTGAAACACACTGTAGATATCCCAGGGTTCCAGCTTGCAGACAGTCTGTCATGGGACTTCTCATACATGAGCCAATTCCCCTAATAAATCCCTTCATATGTATCTACACACATATCTTATTGGTTCTGTCTCTTTGAAAAACCCTAATACAGATTTGGTATTGTGGAAGCCAAGTCTCATTCCTTCTTACCATTTTCCCTGTAACACAATGGAAGGGATCAGCGAAATTGTTCCCTTGCAAAAACGCTGTGATAAATTAAGTGTATGAGGCTACTTAATGGTAAAAGATAAACTTTAAAATATAATGGGTGCTATGAAAACAGAAAATCACTTAATTGTAACGGTCAAGCAATAACCAGACTTTCAAATAGCATATACTTAGAAAATTTGTAGACCACAACCACCCTCTAAATACAAGTAGAGAGAGCGTTTTGAAGATCATAAAAGTGAAAATGCAAACAAAAATTACAAGAAATCTCCCCTGCCAAATTTTTCAATGGTGTACAACTTCTTCCCCTTCACACACAGTGCCAGTTTGTTATGCTGAGTATTTCATCTTCGAATCACTTCCAACACTGGAGGTATAAATTGTGTAAAAATTTCGAGAGTTGTGATTTGTTCTGTGCATTTTTAAAAATTCGAGTCCATGAAAGTGCATTATCACAATGTTAACTTTGGTTATAAGCACTGTGCATGTATGAAAAAGATTGAACCTTCCTCAGTAAATGAAGAGATGTCCAAGGAGACTGGCTGTTTGGATATGGATAACTGTGTACTCAGTGATGACCCATCACAGTTTTTCATTGATCTCGTCAGAAGACTTAGGTTGTTCATCACAGTATTTCATGCAGCTGACTACAGTTATAAAGCTGACTGCACACAGTTGTCCACCATGGTTGTATGCATTTATGCATTTTGGTTTTTGACATATTTCCTCATGTCAAAGGGACATAAGGTTTTTCTGCTTGTAACTGTTATACCCATGCAACTATGATTAATATATCTCAGTGTTTATGCTTGCAAAAATATATATATGTTATTATTGCCTATTTTATTGTGTAAAGTGACCTATCAAATACTGTTAGGTTTTTATGTTTCTAAAATAAACCCTCTTTTAAAAATGTAAGTGTCCTTTTTAAAAAAGAATTAAAAAAAAATTATTTCTTTCCAGAATTATACTTTTGGGATTTTGATCTTTCAGAATTGTGATTTTCATTCAAGATTTTACACTCTTTAGATTTAGATCTTTCAGGATTTCAACATTTCTGGTTTTCAGGATTGTGTCTTTTAGGATTATGGCCCAAGCCCATTTGGTTGATTGTGTAGTTTTAAGTTTTCTGTATTCTTGCTGATTTTCTGTTTAGTTGTTCTACTTTTGTTGAGAGTAATGTATTAAAATCACCATTTATCATGTTGAAATGTCTGTTCTGTCAGTTTTTTGCTTTATATAATGTTGGGCTCTCTTGTTAGATGTCTGTATATTTATAGTTAACTTATCTTTCTAAAATATTATTCATTTTACTATTATGAAATAATCCTCTTTGCCTCTTATAGTATTTCTTGTCTATTTTTTTCTGATATGACTATAGCTGCTCTGTCTTATGTTACTTTTTGCATGATACGTATTTTTTTCCATCCTTTTACTTTTCAAACTATTTGTGCCTTTGAATCTAAAGTTTATTTCTTATGGATAGTATATTGTTTTTTATGCAGTTGACATTCTTCCCATTTGATTGAGTTATTTAGTCTGTTCACATCTAATGTAATTATTGATATGATTGTGTTTATTAATACATCAACCATTTTGCCATTTGTAGTGTACGTATCTTGTATGTTTTTTTCCTGTACCTCACCTTTTATTGCCTTTTTTCATGTTAAATACTTTTAGTGTGCAATTTCAATTACTGTGTTGACTTTTTTAAACTATATATTTTTAGTTATCTTGCTTCCTCTGAACATGATGAGCCATTTTTCTATTGATGCTTTCAAGATCTTTGTCTTTCATAGTTTGATTATGATGTGTATAGGTGTGGCTCTCTTTGTGTTTATCCTACTTGGTCTTGATTGAAGCTTCTTAAGTCTTTAATATTTCTTATCAAAATTTAAATTCATAATTACATACTGTTGTTATTTTACAATAATGCATAAAAAATTTTAAATGAAGAACAAGTGCAAGCCTTAGTAATTTTTGCAAAAGACAAAATGTTTTTACATGGCACATTTAATTATTTTTGAAATAGTTCAAAATCATTTATTTTATTTATTATTTTCCTTCTTCCATGTAAATTTTGATGGATTTTTCTCAAATACCTTTAGGTAGATTATTTGTAAATAATGTAATTCAGAGGTATTGATGACATTTTAATTGTTTTTCTATAAAAATAAATTTTTAGCATTGGCATCAGCACACTTGGAGTGTAATAGTCTAGAAGTTTGTAACTGTCTTTGACTTTTTCTTATTATTTTCCATATCCAATCAAGCCTACCTCATGCTTTTGCTAAGTACCTCCGGAATTTGCCTTCAAATTCTAATGCACTGCCTTTGTTCCAGTCAAATGTCTACTTGTTTTGTCATCCTAGGATCTCTTTTTATATCGTTGCTTTCTTCATATTTGCCTGTCTAACCTTTCCAAAAAACATCCTTTCATCCTTTAAGAATCTTCAGGAGATGTCATATTCTCAAAATAGTAAGTCCAGGCTCCTCCACCCAGTATTTATTATCATTCCTGTCTCCACCACGTTCTCTCTCTGTATTGGATTTATTTTCTGCTCTTCTCCCACTGGTGTCTTTGGTATTTGTTGGTCCCCAGAGAGCCTGTTGTGCAGCTGTATTTTTCACTTCCATGCCTTTCCTCATGGTTTTAGCCCCACCTTATGCCCTCTGGGAATGCTTTATGCGTTTTCTTTGTGCCATATTCAAATTCCCATCTCCAGGAAATTTGGGAAGAGTTTCTCCAAGCCTTCATGTAACTTGCTCTGAGCTCCTTTTGCACCTTGTCAGTTGTGTGCAATGTGCTTCTCAATGACAGAGGCCTTGTCTCAGCCTTGTCTTGACATAGCTCATGATATGTCTGGGAATAACCACATAGTTATTTTTTGGTTTTTAAATTTAGTTCTTTTTCTTTTTTCTTTGTATTTCTTCTTATGGCATAAAATATGATGATTCTTCCTTGTGTTTTATCCCCACACACCCAAAATCAGAAGCATTTTTGTTTTGTGAAAGAGGATAGATAGGCTTAGCAAGGTAGAATATTGTGCCAGTAGAGCCAAGTGTGAAATTGACTCCCCTGTGCACCAGTTAAGTTCAACTAGAAAACCCCTCTTCAGAGTCACAGGCTGTATACTGAATCCTGCCCGCCTGCACTGCTACGGATGTATGTTTTGTTCAGTATTGAGGAAATTGAGCAGTAATGTATGAATTTCCTAGCACAAATTTGTAAATATTAGAAAGTAACTATAAGTTAGGATATTTTGTACTTGTATTAGGTTTATAAAGTAAAATAATTATTTAAAATGCTTCTACTAAAAAAAGTCTATAGCAAAGATCAGCAAACCTTTTCTGTAAATGGCCAGATAGTAAATATTCTTAGGTGTTGCAGGCCACATATGGTCTCTGTCACATGTTCTTTGTTTTTATTGTTGTTTACCATCCTTTAAAAATGTAAAAAAACAGTTTCAGCTTGCAGGCAGGACAAAAACAGGCCATGTGTTAGATTTGGCCTGTGAGCCATAGTTTTCCACCACCTGGTCTGTAGCAATGAGAAAAGCTAATCTGTTTAATTCAGCATCCAAGATGTCAGAAGACTCTTAACCAGTAGAGAAGACATTGCTAATGCTAATCCAAGTCTTGAACAAACTGGAATGTGCATAGAGGGGTACTGTCAAGTAATAGAGCATGGCCAACCTTAACCAAAGAGGAATGACTCAGGAACGGGGCAGGATGAGAGAAGGGGAAGAGATGGCATCACAGTGGTCTTCAACATCTAAGTCTACATGATGTAAAAGTGGACTTGTCCTGCACAGTGCTAACTGTAGAGTCTTCAGTGTAACGTGCTGTCCTGGGAAAGAGTAAATGTCCTTCCCCTAAAATGGTGATTTTCCCTGAGAAGGACTAAGTTCCTTGTAAGGAACTTCCTAATCTTCACTCAAGTCTTAGTGATTTGATGTATGAAAAGGACATAATTGTACTCACCATGGAACAGATGACAACTGTAGACATCAATGATGAGGGAATTTTGGAATAAATGGAAATATTTAATTTGGTAATTAAATCCTTATAGGGTATGTATACTGTAGGGCATAATACTTATAGGGTATGTATAGGTTTTTTATTAGTATACTTATGTATACTAATAAGTATAAATACTTATAGGGTATGTATAGGTTTTTTAAAAGAAGCCACATGTTTGAACAATATCTAAAAATGTTCTTTAACTGTATCTCATTTTATTGTTATAATCTTTACTGTGGTGAAAATTTCCAAAAGATTCTACTTTCTACTCCAGAAATCTATTTACTTCATATGAACACCATCCATCTAAGTTGCACTTACTTCAGTGCTATTATTCATAAAATCTCCATTTGCTACTTAGATGGATGGTGAAATCACACAAGTGGCAAAAACCAGGTTCCTCAAAGTGACTGTAATTGTTCTTTTCTCACCCTAGCAACAATTTTGATTCATCAAGATGCAGAAGCCATAGTGACAGACTTCTGGTTCAGATTCACCACTTTGTGTCTCTTTTTTTTCTCCATACCAGCCAGCCTTTTCTCCACTTAAGAAATTCTGGCAGGCTAATTTAAAGACACCCACCTAGGTTGTATTATTTGCATTTTCACCAACAATCCTGTACTTCAGCATTCATGTTTGTGGAAATAGTTGCAGCTACTGATTTCATTTGGTTAAATTGTTATAGTACTGATTCATTTTGTTTATTTCAGTTGATAAGGATGCAATTTATCCTAATTTTGATTTTGGTTGTAGAGGTTGGCGATTTGAAGGAGCTGCAGACACTAGACATTTCTACCAATCGTTTGCTAACTTTACCCGAGAGGCTTCACATGTGCCTTTCTCTGCAGTACCTCACTGTGGACCGAAATCGTCTATGGTATGTGCCTCGCCATCTCTGCCAGCTGCCCAGCCTCAATGAGCTCTCCATGGCTGGAAACCGTCTTGCATTTTTGCCACTTGGTAAGTGACTGTGTTTAAAGTAAAACAGCCAAAGAATAAGATGGAAAGCCTTTGTTTCTTTGACTAGGACCAATTAAATAGTTTCTCTCCTCTTGTTTATCTTGACAATTGCTTCTCTCAGTTTGTTTTTGCAGTGAACAAAGCCTCATTCCTAGTTAACAAATGGAATTTATTTCAGCTAGGGATTTTATACTTTAGAAAAAAGAAATCTGTGCTAAAACTGTGTTTAGGGACAAAATATATAAGATGATTTCCTCTGAGAAAGGAATTAGAGAAAAAAAGTATGCGAGTGTGTGTGTGTGTGTGTGTGTGTGTCTAAGGTATTGAACAATATGAAAGGATAGCTACTGGTACAAACATATTGGTTTAGATGTTGACTTCTCCCAAAAAAAATTGATATTGGGTATCCTAATAATTAGTATTGCCAGATAACCAGATTACAAAACTTTAAAGACTTTAAAATTGGCTGAACTGCCTACTGAGCTAGAAATGTCAGCTTGGCTAAGAAATAACCTGTTATCCACTATAGAGTTCTGTAGCTGACCCATTTTGACATATTATATGTCAAAGTACGTAGGCCTTTAATAAAACAGTACATTTATTTTATAGATAACTCCATAGTTTTGTTAACTTGTAAGAAACAAAAGTGCTATTTAAAAAAATTAAAATATGAGGCCCCTTCAAACCTTAAATTGTCACAATAAGCATCATATGATTTTGCTCATAAATGCATTTTTATAGTGAATAATTTATCTCTGAGGGCAGTAAAGTGAATAATTTACTATTCCCTAAAGGAAATATTTTCCAACATAATACAATGCACATATTACTTTCAATTTAATATGTTCAAGGTAACTTTAAAATGTTGGATACATCAAAATCAACTGAAGTAATAACCAAATTTAAGGAGACTATTTTTGCATAAATATAATTAAATTTTGTACTTATAAAATTAACAAAATGAAATGAGGGTGTTTCAGAAGCAAGCTACATTTCTAAGAAATCAGAACTTCTTTCAAGAGAGGAAAGTATCAAATATAAATAGATTTTTAAAAATAAAAGTACCTGCTACACTAACCCCACAGGTCATAGACCAATTATGGTGGATAAGCACCAAATTACAAATCCAGAGATCCAGGTGATAGCCTGATTCCACCATACTGTGACAGTATGTGACCTGGAGTAAATCACCAGAACCTCTCTGACCTTCATCAATTTTATTTTCTGTGAGCCAGAGATCACATTTATCCTGCTTCCTTTACAGTTATTTTGAAGTCGAATATGATAGTTTATGTATAAGAATTACAAAGCACTGTACAAATGTAGATGACTCTGAAATGAGAAGATACAACTTGTAGATTATCGTATCTAACTTTAAAAATTTTTTACTCTTGAGCCAGGCATGGTGGTACATACCTGTAGTTCCAGCTACTCAGGAGACTGAGGTGGAAGGATCACTTGAGCCCAGGAGTTTAAGGATGCAGTTAGCTAAGATTGTGCCTGAGAATAGCCACAGCACTCCAGCCTGGGCAACATAGCAAGACCCTGTCTTTAAACATTTTTTTTTTACCCTCCTCATATTCACCCCCTCTCCTTGTAGTAACTACCTAAACTTGTATTTACCACTTCCTAATGGAGATGGAAATGCAACCTATACCAGTGCCAACTCTCTACCAAGTGATTGCCAGGATGCTGCAGTCAGTGCTGGCAATACATGTGGAAGACAAGGAGAGGGAGGGAGGGAGAGAAAGAACGTGATGGTTTGATGTGTGTGGCGTAAAATGCAACTTACTGGCATAATACCAGAGTTCAGAGTAATGCTGCAAGCTTCATTATAAACAACCTTATCTTACTGTGGTTTGACTTTCAGATGTTACCAGAAACAGATTAGCTTTTTAAGTCTGGGGTTACCTATACTGCTATTCATAACGTTGTTGCTATTATCAATGATCTTTGTAAAAAGGAGTATTTCCATGTGCAATAATGGTATTATATGTACTACTATGACTATTTGTAAGAATAATAATGGCTATCACTTATCAAGCACTGACTCTTCGGCCAGCTATTCTGTTTAATTGCTGTACATATGCTCACTAATTTAGTTATCAGAAAACCTTATGACAGAATCTATATTAAAACTTATTGGCAACCTGATTTTACAGATAAGAAAATCGTGGCTCACAGAAGTTAAGTAACCTGCCAGAATCACAGCCAGTAAGAGACACAATTGAGTTTCAGACTTGTCTCCTTCTCAACCCACGTTCTTGCCACATTGATATGCTTTCTCCATATGGCAGACATGGCCTTTCTACAGGGGCCCTCATTTGGGAATAGGATTTAACCGTATTGAACATCTTTTAGTTGTTATGTGGCCATCTCCAGTGTCAAAGTTTGGCTCTGCCATTTTGGGCTCAAGATACTCCTATGGACACTCTCGTTGCCCTTTGTCAATCTAGCTCTCTATTTGCTTAGCAAGGTTACCTGCTGGAGGCTAGTGCTTTCTCTCACCTCCCCACTCTGTATACCAACCAGGTGCTCCCAATTACTTCCACCTGGCCTAGTGTCAGTAGCTTCTGCAGCAACAGAAATCTGATAAAAGCCTAGGCCACAGACCTGTTATCTAGGTCTGTCTTGGTGTTAGTACCTCTTCTTCCATGGCCTGGCCCCTGCAACTTCAGCAGAGCTTCTGATTCCTTAATTTGGAGGTTGTGCTCGTAACAACTTATTTTTCTCTTGTCTGGGTTATTCCATTACATACTCTTGTCTCAGCTGTAAACCATTCATACAGCTACTGGCTACATCTAGCCTGCCAGAATCTGATCCACAGCCCTGTTCTCTTGTCTGATACTCAGATGTGCTCTTACCAGAATGCCATCTGGTTCTAGAGCCCTAGCTCTGCCTAGACTCCTGCATACAACTGAGCTCCTTAAGTTGAATGGCTTTTGTTTGCTGTAGCTGGTTTTTGTGCCCTTTGCCTTGCCTATTCTCCCTCCCTCACTACAGCTGCTTAGCCCTGGCTCCTCATTCTCCTGGTCATTGGCCACTCATTCCTGCCTATTTTTCAGCAGCGACACAAGCTGAGTATGTGCCAAGGTGGCAGTGGTATTGGGAGAATAGAAGGAAGCCATTCCCATAGGAACCTGACCACTGTAATGTTTGGGGTACTGGCGAGTGATGCTGTGTGCCGTGCTGAATGCTTGCAGCAACAGAGGACCTGACTTGCAGTGGCTGGTGCAAGGCGATAGAAATGGTTATTGGGTAGAGAACTGAGTGCTGCACATGGCTAGTCTGCTCTTCTGCCTTGGCACCCTCAGTTATTTACTAGGGCATCTTCTGTATACACCATGCTAAAAGCTGGTGTGGCTATGGAGGTGGGCATCTCTTCCTCAGTACACAATATTCAGTGAGGAGTTGAACTATTACAGAGTAGCTTCTGTCTCTGGGTTTCTTGTCACTCCAAAGCCTTGCCTCTGTGTCAGGAGCAACTTTTCTTTGTGAACTTGTGAATGTGGTGTCAAAGAGCTTTAAAGGCAAGAGGGTCGGCTCTGCACTTTGAAGAGGATGCCTCATGACAGTTGAAGTAACTACAGATAGGCAGCAGCTTCCACAAGGCTCTGGGCACCATCCTGGCTCATAAGGCTTACAGCCCTGGCAGAACATGGGCCTGTGAATAGGTTTTACTTTACTTTAGAAAAGCATACAGGTAAGAGGATGATGATGAAGATTATCCAGTATAAAAGAAGCAGGCTGCCTGAAGCAATGCTCTGCCCTGGTCTAAAACTGGATTCTTTGAGAACAGCAGGAAGAAAGGATCAGGGAGCAAGTACAAGCACTGGTGGCCTTGCTACATCTGGTATATGGGATATTCTTTGTAAGAAATGGATGAGACAGCAAGAGAGCTCTGTGTGAGGTTACTCAAGGAAGGCTTCAGGAGACTGGAGGCAGGATAATCCACGGAGATGAAGAAACTGAAGCTGACCAAAATAGCCACATTCTCCTCAGTCTTGTCTTTCTGTTTCTGGGGGCATTTTTTGTGACCATGAAGATGGGTTTGGAAATGGAATTCAGTTAAGTCTTTAGGAAGAAAACAATTAAATTTATATACTTAAAACTGTTCCATGAACTGTTTTGTGAAAAGCAGAAGCCATCGGATACTAAGAGTTATCTGGGAGAGAGTCAGACAAAAGCATGCAGCCTCTGGCACTGCTCTTTATAGAGAACTGAACTGTTCTTAGAAACTTAGCAAATAGGGGTACCTCTTTACAGTAGTTTGGAGATACTGTGTACACACACGTGTGCACACACCCATTTGTACCCCTAAGGTTTTCAAATATTAGACGGCTCCTGTGTTCTAAGAACCTTAATTCTACAAACATAATACAGGAACTTGAAAGTTTTATGAAATGAATGCTGTGATATCGCTCCCAGAGATAGGAGGTGGGCATCTTATTTTGGGGAGCCACTTAATGAATTCAGTTTCTTGCCCAAAGAAGTGTGACTTAGGAGAAAATCAGTTTTCATGTGGCTTCTTAAAGGAATGCCTCTTCAAAAGATAACCAGAGATGCCATATGTAAGGATGACTTAAATCACTTATAATACTGTCTAACCCATTAACAGTCTTCGAGTCACTTGTAATACTGTTGAAACCGTTAAGACTCTTTGACTATGTTCTTCTTAAGATGAAAAGATGCATCAAAAGAAAAGGATGTTATTATTACTGTGCCATCACAACTGAGTGACAGATGATTCGACAGGTAGAATCTTTGTTCACAGTGGTGACTATCAGCAAGGAGGAGGGCGAAGCAGTCACTTGAGCCTAGTGCTATGAAATTTAATAGAGGCCTTGAAACTTGAATATTTGTTTTGATTCAATATAGCTTTGTTAACTAAATAACTCAGAGAATTCCAACTCATTTCTTGGCTTCTGAAAGTGTAGGGAGATATAAAGAAAAGGATTTTTTTCTCTGAAGCTTTTTAACTGTGCACTTCTGGTTTTCATTGCATAATTAATAAGTCCAATTATCCAGGCATGTTTATAACTTATTTAATGTTGAGTAATAGATACAAGGATTGTGAGGTTGTCCATTCACAAATTTACTATGCGAGACCATCCTTTCGTGAGCTCCCAGGAAATGCCATGTCAACCCAACTCAGTGCCGGTAACTCCTGTAGTTTAAGAAAACAAAAGTTGTCCCCACGTTAGGGATGGAATTCTTATTGAATGTTAATTTAAAAAACAGCGACTGGGCATGAACCATGGCTCATGCCTGTAATCCGAGCACTTTGGGAGACCGAGGCAGGTGGATCACATGAGGTCAAGAGTTCTAGACCAGCCTGGCCAACATGGTAAAACCCCATTTCTACTAAAAATACAAGAATTAGCAGGGCATGGTGGCAGGCGCCCGTAATGCCAGCTACTCAGGAGGCTGAGGCACAAGAATCGCTTGAACCAGGGAGGTTGCAGTGAGCCAAAATCGCACCACTGTACTCCAGCCTGGGTGACAGAGCGAGACTCCATCTTAAAAAAAAGCGATTAAATTCTTAGGAATGTTTGGCACAGGACATTGAGATTTGCAGAATAGCTTGTGCATAAACTACCATGTAGTAGCTCAACAGCTAGTAGAGAATAACTTTCTACCAAGGAAAATTAACTGGGTTTCTAAACCAGCCCCAGAGTTACCTCTTGGAGATTATAGTAGTGTTTATTTTCTTGGGAAGAGTTAGTCTGTGTGTCAAGTACTTGTGCTACATAATGAAATGATGTTTGAAAAATATCAAATAAAAATAGATTTTTAAAAA
This sequence comes from Cacajao melanocephalus, assembly GCA_963573385.1. Taxonomy (NCBI): domain Eukaryota; kingdom Metazoa; phylum Chordata; class Mammalia; order Primates; family Pitheciidae; genus Cacajao; species Cacajao melanocephalus. The sequence continues at coordinate 7,827 of CAUYLG010045646.1, read as the reverse complement.
TAAATGTACCTCTGCACTAACCTAAAATTGTTTATAGAACAATTTTAGTGGACAAGCCAGCACCTGAGTGCAGAGATTCATGTTCTAGTGCGATTCCACCACTCCTCCAGATCACACGCCGTGACTTTGATAAGGGTATAAAACTGGCCCTTTATCAAACAACAGTTTTTTTGTAGTGGTAGTACTTGTATTTGTTTGTAAGAATTGGATGCCTTGTGTGGAAAAATTACATAGCAAGTAATGGTGCAGTTTTAGAAACTAGCTCCTAGGCATTTTCAAAGCACATGCTGAAATCCCTTCTTTTGTTGTAAATGCAATATAAAAGGCACAGATCTGTTAACTGTACTTGTTTTTTCTATTGCCTTTTGTTCCTATTTTCTTTATATTTGCTTAGAAAGTCAGGAAAAGAATTGCTGCTTTCTATTTTTTAATAAAAATTAAGTCAACACAGTAAAACTATTTAAACTTCAAACTAGTATTGAAACTAGTTGGAAACCAGTTAATAATTTCCTAATCCCAGACTTAGAGATGAGTGTAAACTGTACTGTACTGAACTGTGAATGTTTCACCTGCAGTTTGAAGAACTAGGCCTTGACATCATTATTTAATGGGACTAATTTGCAGAATTTGTGGACTTAAATAAATTTCAGTGTTAAGAACTTTAGTACAGACAGAAAGTCCCAGAAATTGGAGTGAGTTCTGTGTTTGAGTAGAAGGCGTGATAGCTCCTTTCAAAAGGGGGATCCAAACATGTGACAAAATTATTATAGAACAAAATCATGTTCTGTAGTAATTGTTGGGCATAATGAAAATGGAGAAAAGAAGTCTTGAAAACAAGTTCAAAATCTAGCAGTAGAAAAAAATGAGAGAATTAGTCTGTTAACAAAAATCCATATAGATCTTGTTTCAGGAGAAAAGTTACAGCTCTGAAATGCAAATTTTGTCAAGGAAATGGATATGCAATGCTTCCTTTTAAGCTCTGTCTTATTGTAAGTATTTGTAACAAAAACTCTTCTTTATCCTTGTGCTGCTTACTCATCTGAGCCTATTCTACTGTCTTCTCTTCTTTTGAGATGGAGTTTCACTCTCTCACCCAGGCTGGAGTGCAGTGGCGTGATCTCGGTTCACTGCAACCTCCACCCCTGCGTTCAAGCGGTTCTCCTGCCTTAGCCTCCCAAGTAGCTGGGATTATAGGCACCTGCCATCACGCCCGGCTAATATTTGTATTTTTAGTAGAGTCGGGGGTTTCACCGTGTTGACCAGGCAGGTCTCAACTCCTAACCTCAGGTGATCTACCAGCCTCAGCCTCCCAAAGTGCTAGGATTACAGGCATGAGCCACTGTACCCGGCCTATTCTACTGTCTTCTGACAATGCTTTGTTTTTTCTTTCATTGGATAAGGGTTTTGCTCTTGTGTTAGGTTTTCTTAGGAAGTTAACAGGATTATTTCATGTGGCTTCTGCAGCATGGGCCCGGTGTTGACTTGCTATGCTAATGCATGAAGAGAAAAGTGCACCTAGATTAGGTGAGCTTTAAATGAACAAATTCTTATTTTTCTCTAAGTTTCAGAGTAGGATTTAGGGGTGGGACATGATTAATAGACAGAAAATGAGCCCTGTTCTCCCGAATATCAATTAAAAGAAAAAGAAAATGCTGCTCATTCTTAGGGCACAATGTGAAGTTTAGAAAAATAGCAGTATGAGGGCTACTACCATGAGCAGAATGTTTATCAGAAGAGTTTTCTGTTATTCTGGTTCTAGAACTCACAGCTTTATAAATAGTGACAAGAATGTGCAGTACTAGTGAAGTCTGGAAGATGTTATGAATTGACTTAAAAGCAAGAATCTGGAGTTTCCATCAGTCATAGCTTTCAGTAAAGTTCTTAAGTTCCAAACAAACCAGACAAACAGGCACACAGTACAGCTGAGCAGCAGTTCAAGGTACAATGCAGTGAAGACATTTTGCTCTTCACACAGGCTCCATGATACTGTTGTATTTCCCAAATCCATACTGGACAGTCAGCCCGTTTCCTTCTCCGGGATCTTCTCTGAAGGAATTCTTGGTATTTCTTTTTCTAGTCACTTAAAGGAAGCAAAGAGAAACTTTGTTCATGACTTACCTCCTTGGCAATGTCTGCTTCAAGACCCAACTCTGATACTACACCTGGATGCCTTGGGCAAGCACCAGCTTTCTCATACTCTCAGCCCCCATGCATCCCGCTAGGTAATACCACTCCCTGCCCTGCATGCAAGTGGCCTGCATGTGTAGAAATGATGTCCTGGGGGAGGCTGTCTAACTCCCATCGTGGTGAAAAGGCAGATGTGCCTTTAAATCCCAGCTCTACCATGTAATCTTGGACTTAGGAAGCTTATTGAAGTCTCAGTAATAGGGTAATATTAGCACCTACTTCATAGCATAATTGTGAGAATTAGATAAGATCCATAAAACACATACCACTCATAAATACTACATAAGTCAATATGAACTGTTTTTGCTCTGTAACCAGACTGTAAGGAAGCGCAGGAACTGTGTGTCTTCATGTTTGTACCCCAAACATCTAGCACAGTGCCCAGCCCATTGCTTATCATCTCTTTTGTTACCTGAACTGTGCAACAGAAATAGAGATGCTGCAGCATGAATATTTAAACCAACAGTAAAGGGAGCCTGCAGTCATTCAAATTCATTAAAATCTTTTTATTTTAACAGTTGATGATCTACCGTGTCTAAAGTATCTTATTAAATTATAATTCACTGTGAAGTCTTATTTTGTAAAAACTCAATAGACCAGAAAGATGGAGACTTTGTAAAAGAGTTAATAGAGTCTGTGTGTGTTTTTGTGTATTTAAAGAAGCTAGCACTTAAAAATTTATTACTCTGAGAAAGTGGTTGAAGGGTTCTCTTGGTAAAAAGCATCATGTAGGTAATTTAAATTCATTTTAAGAATTATTTTGGAATATACTGTAAATTTGGAATTCATTACTAAGAAGCCCACATTTTACAGTATTTAAAACATTGTAATTATGACTAATAATATCTCTGATTTATTGAACTGTGATAATTGGCTTAACATTGAGAGAGCATTCTAAACAATTTATTTTGGTTGCTTTGATGTTTGATGTTGTTTCTTTTGCTCCATCATTTTGTTGATGAGAATACACCATTCACCTTTTGATAAAATAAATGAGTTTCATACTGGTCAGCATGAAGTACACACAGATCCTGTTCTATCCACTCCTGTGCTGTCATTCCATGCTTGCTTTTACAGTATGGTTAAAAGGGCAGTAGCCTAAATACACAAGAGCATTTTGTTCCATTTTCAGACATGTGGACTGCATATGCCAGAGCCTTGAGGTTGAAAACAAACAGACAAACAAAAAGAATTGGAGTTTGTGCAGGACTCCTAGATTTTGCTGATTTCTAAGTCAGAAACTTTGATCTGTGAGTCTGGAAGAAAAAAAAAGGAAATATTTTGGACACACTACAGTAGTTTAAAAGCCACATGAAAAATTTCTTTATAGCTGTAGTATCTATGCAGATGGACAGCTTCCTTGCTTTATAAATTTTACATACTGAGCATTTTTGCACGAGAACTTTAAAAAATATTATGGCATGATATATCTATTTTAAGGTGTTGGTGCATTAATATTAATAAAAGGAAGAAAACAAACCACCCCAGTGGTTAGTAGATGAGTGGTCTCTTCCAAAGTTAATTATTGAGTGAAGGCTTTTTGTCTGAAGAATATAAGAAGTATCTCAAAGCCTTTGTATGAAGTACATGTTCATATCTCAGTCTCATTATGATTACGAATGCCATTCCATTGTGCTTGGGGTCTTTTGCCAGCTGACTGCTTTCTGGCCAGGATCAGGCTCTCAAGAGGCTGTCACAGCAACGCCTTTACAGCCTGTGACCTTGCCCGGCGCTGTGGTGTCCTGGCCTCCCCAGCAGGCTGTGCTGTGCCAGCTAAAACAGCAGAGCTGCTGCCTGGTTCTCTTCATCATCCTGCTGGTTCTCTTCATCATCCCACACTGTTTTGTGATCTCCTTTTGTATTCAGAAGGGGGAGGTAAAAGACTAAGATGTATTGAGTGCCAATTATTTTGCCAGGAATAAAGCTGGGCACAGTATATGTTGTTTAATCTTTATAACGGCTCTATGAGAAAGGTACTCTCATCCCCTTGTTACAGTGGAGGAAGCAGGCTCAGAGCATTTCATTTCTCCTCATGTCAGGAAGCAGAAGTGGGGAAGCAGGATTCAGACTCAGCTCTGACTCCAGCACCCACTGCATTATCTAATTTCAGTACTGCCATTCCCCATTCTATATCAGATTATGTATTTGGAAAGTTTAAGTGTCTGCTTTACATATTCATGTCCACTAATGTATAATAGATCTGAACATAGCTGATACTGATTTTCTTTGAGCTTTAACATAAAATAGGCTACTTCATGGTAGCCAGGAGGTGCAAACTGAATTATCTGGAATATTGAAAAGCTAAGACAAGATCTGAACCTATTAGCGTTTTAAAATTATCAACTCCTTTTTTCTTATAAAACTAACACAGGGAAAGAAGACTGAACTATGTAAGAAGTAGCAAGTGTCAACTTGTATTTAACTTTATTGTGTGATCTTTGCACTTCACCTCGTTTAATTTGCACAAGCTCTTTTGCAGTATAGAGAAAAGAGGTGCTTCCTCTGTCATGTTCCATTTTGTGTCCTTGGTTTGAGGGGATGAATCATTGTCTCTAGAGGCCATTGCCTGCAACTCTTTTCTGTGCAATTAAAGTATAGAAAAGTGTTACTACCATTTGCTGCATGCCAAAGAGAATTCTCTCTTAATTGGCGTTCTATTGTAGGCCTTACTTCCAAATATGCCACTTAATAATAATGAGAACAGTAACTGCCGTATATTGGAGAAGGATGTGTGCCAAGAATTCTACTTGATAGTTTTTAAACCTTGTTAGCGATTCTCACTAAACCTGAGGACGGCTCTATTTTCCCCAATATACTGATGAGGAAACTAACCAACACATTTTTAGTAAGCAGAACAATGATTCAAACCCAGGTTATCTGACTCCAAGTCTGTGCTCCTTCCTGATCTCTTAACTAGTATGCCACACCCCTTAACATTGCATATACCCAGGTAAAGAATATTTCCTGCTTTCCGTGACCCCTCTAGGGACTCTGGAAGACAAATAAGACCAGAGATCATTTGCATTTTATCAATGCAGTTTCATTTTGAAAAAATTATTCCAACATTTTCTATGTGCCTTAGAAGTCTACAAATTTCTATTTGTGACTAAAGGATTTTTATGTATACCAGAGAAGTAGTGAAGAAATTTAAAATAGGAATTCTTAGTGCAGTGTTCAGGCCTGTTTAATGCAAAGGGATTCTGGTATTTATATTTTTCCCATCTATATTTTATAACTGTATTGCCTTTTATACCAACAGATATGTCCATGAATGTTTACTTAACAGTATGCAATATTTTGGTAATTCTCTAGTCTGATGCTTAAAAAATATACTGTATGGTGATTTAAATATCACAGATTTTTTTATTTTTGGAACACACAGTGACCTTGCAACTGGTCAGATTGAGGGACCAGGTACTGTTATGCCATTTAACATATGAGCAAACAGAAGCTCTGCTCACATGCCTTGTAAGTGAATAGGGTTAGCAGCTCTCTCTCTCTCTCTCTTTTTTAGATGGAGTCTCACTCTGTCGCACAGGCTGGAGTGCAGTGGCATGATCTCAGCTCACTGCAACCTCCACCTCCCAGGTTCAAGTGATTCTCCTGCTTCAGCCTCCCAAGTAGCTAGGATTACAGGCACACACCACCACACCCAGCTAATTGTTGTATTTTTAGTAGAGATGGGGTTTCACCATGTTGGCCAGGCTGGTCTCAAACTCCTGACCTCAAGTGATCTGCCTGCCTTGGCCTCCCAAAGTGCTGGGATTACAGGTGTGAGCCACTGTGCCCGGCATCTTTTTTTAAGCAGGGTCTTACTCTGTTGCCCAGGCTGGAGTGCAGTGGCGCAGTCATGGCTCACTGCAGCCTTGAACTACTGGGCTCAAATGATCCTCCTGCCTCAGCCTCCTGAGTAGCTGGAACTATAGGCACATGGCACCACTCCCAGCTAATTGTTTTGTAGAGACAAGATCTTGCTGTTCTGTTTCCCAAGCTGGTATTAAACTTCTGGCCTTAACTGATTCTCATTTACTTTTGTTTTAAGATAAATTACATTTTAATACAATATTTTTTAAAAAAAATTAATGCAAAGAAATCCATGGTAAACAAAATAGCAGAAATTGGAATCAAGACAGGATCTGGCAATGCCATGTTGAGACATTTGAAGCCTAAGGCCAAAGGAAAAATGTGCACTCCTGTGGTTTTTTTCTAGAACATTAATTTTTTTTAGGGCATTAAAGTACTTCAAAAAAAAATCAAAAACTGAAAGTAGGTGTATTAAAACTTGACATTATTCTAAGTTTAAATATTTTGTTGGCCAGGCGGGTGGCTCACACCGTAATCCCAGCACTTTGGGAGGCTGAACTAGGTGGATCAGAAGGTCAGGTGTTCTTGACCAGCCTGACCAACATGGTGAAACTCCGTCTCTACTAAAAATACAAAAATTAGCCAGGCATGGTGACATGCACCTGTAATCCCAGCTACTCAGGAGGCTGAGGCAGGAGAATCCATTGAACCTGGGAGGCAGAGGTTGCAGTGAGCCAAGATAATGCCATTTTTCTCCAGCCTGGGCGACAGAGCGAGACTCCATTTCAAATATATATATATATATGTGTGTGTATATTTTGTTTATAATAAAGCCAGAATTCATTGTAAATTTACTTCTCTAGCTTTAATGGAAGCACACTCATCAAAAATATTTTCATTAAAACCATTACCCATTAAAAAGTAAAAACCTGGGAGAGATCCAAGATGGCCGATTAACAACAGCTCAGGATTGTAGCTCCCAGTGAAAGCACTGAGAGCGAGTGGACGCCGCACTTTCAGACGAATTTTTGTTGCCCACAGACCGGGAGATTCCCAGCGGAGGAGCCACACAGGTCACCAGCGCGACTTTTTTGGCCTGCCCGGCTGTTTTGCTGGCGCGGCTGTTTTGCCAGCGCCCCAGCACGGCGCTTCTCAGTGCAGAGTCTACAGGACGGGGTGCCCTTCGAGTCAGGCTCAGCTGGTCCCATCCCCACAAGGAGAACAGCAATTGGAAACGCTGAGGACTGAGAGTTTCACAGCAAGCACAGCCAAACCAGGAAGGTCCAGCTCTGTGGGGAAGGGGCATCCGCCAAAGGAAAACTAAGAAACAGAAAAAACTTCATCACTGGGCGGAGAGAGATCCAAGATGGCCGATTAACAACAGCTCAGGATTGTAGCTCCCAATGAAAGCGCAGAGAGTGTCTGGACACCGCAATTTCAGACAAATTTCTGTTGCCCACAAACTGGGAGCTACTCAACGGAGGAGCCACTCAGGTTGCCAGCACGACTCTTTTGGCCGGCGCAGCTGTTTTGCCGGCACCCCAGCACAGCGCAGCGCTTCTCAGTGCGGAGTATACGGGACTCAGTGCCCTTTGAGTCGGGCTCCGCTGGTCCCATCCCCACAAGAACAGCAACTGGAAGTGCTGAGGACTGAGAGTTTCACAGTAGGCACAGCTGAACCCGGGAAAGCCTAGCTCTGCGGGGAAAGGGCGTCTGTGGAAGGAAAACTAAGAAACAGAAAAAACTTCATCACCAACAAGCCGGACGTCCACTCAGACCCAATCTGAAAGTCGGCAATTACAAAGACGACAGGTGGATAAATCCACAAAAATGGGA
>CAUYLG010045645.1:0-86432 GCA_963573385.1 Cacajao melanocephalus | reverse complement strand
AGGTGCTCCTAAATTCCTGAACCACAGCAGAAATTGTGAGATAATATTTAGTGCTTTAATCTACTAGATTTTGAGGTAATTTTTTTTTTTTTGAGACGCAGTTTCGCTCTTGTCACCCAGGCTGGAGTGCAATGGCATCTCGTTTTACTGCAACCTCCACCTCCCGGGTTCAATCAATTCTCCTGCCTCAGCCTCCTGAGTAGCTGGGATTACAGGCGCCCATCACCATGCCCAGCTAATTTTTGTATTCTTAGGAGAGACTGGGTTTCACCATATTGGCCAGGCTGGTCTCAAACTCCTGAGCTCAGGTGATCCACCCTCCTTGGTCTCCCAAAGTGCTGGGATTACAGTTGTAAGCCACCACACCCAGCCTTGAAGTAATTAGTACACAGATAACTAATACATTGATGCTCCTTCTAAATAAAATGCCATTTTTGTTCAATAAGCCTTAGCATAACAAATGTCCCAATCCTATGAATCTCTAGAAGTGTCATGTAATAAATGATTACTGACACACTGTAAGTTATAATACCTTAAGAATAATACCGTTCATTCAGTACTTAATATATACATACATGAATTTTATAAACCCAGAAACTTAGCCTAAGAATTTGCCTAGTTCCCCTATTATTAACATTGTACATGAGTATGGTACATTAGTAATGATCAATGAACAAATATCAATCCATTAGTACTAATTAAATTTCACACTTTATTCAAATTTCCTTACTTTCTCTTTAATCTCTAAAATTCTATGAATCCATGGTTCTATTTCCGCACTAATTTACTTGTGTTTTTTCTATATACTTCTGCATCTAAAATACTATTTTTACTAGATTTTTTTACCAAACTAATTTCATTGAATGTCTTCCGAAGTAGGAACACTTTTATTTTAAAGCTTTCTTAATATTCTCATGGCAACATCAAAATTTAAGGAAGTCTGTTTGTCATCAAAAAGGGGTTTTGGTAACTTGTTCTGTTAGGTTTGCAAACTTTTCATACTATTTGCTCTTACATCACTTCCATGCTATTTCCTTTGCTTTTAGGGCATTACTTTTTTTCAAAATGTTGAAATAAAGAAATGTTTATACATTATATTTTTAAGTATCCATTTCCTTAATCTACTAAGGTAAACTTTTCTCAAGGCATTTTTACTTAAAAGGATATTACATAGAAAAAATAGTAGGGGAACAATAATATCTGACACACTTCAAATGTTCTTTGAACTTTGTTAGTTTAGTGTCAGTTATTGACTGCTTGAATTGGAGAACCCCCTGCTCGTATCAGTAACAGCCAGTCAAAATTATCAAGAACACATCACAGGAATCACTGTCATCAGTTATTGATAGAAAGGAAGATTGCACAGTGAGTTGATGTATTCAACAGAAGGTTGTATATGGTAGAAAGAAAATAAAAATTGTAAATGTAAGTCAACAGTAAATCCAAAGCCATGTCTTCCAAGGGAAATTTAAAAACTATGTTTCCTACTTCCTTTCATCATTACAAGAGTTATTCGTTTCTGGTTCAAAAATCTTGTTTACCTCCTTTTGAAAGTTACTCTTTAAAACATTAGGCCAGATGAGCTAATTTCAGATGGCTTATTTACCTGCTCTTGGATTTATATGCCACCTGCTTTTGCTTTTTCTACAGATGCAAAGTCAACCTCTGGGGCAAAATTCCACCTTTCTCTTTCTGCCACACAAGTGGTAAATAACATGACCCAATAAATTTTAGCATTTCCCCAAATGTGTAGGATACAAAAAATGTATTCATTCATGTGAGATATAAAAATGTACACTCACACTTCTGAAATCAACAGCCAGCCATTTCACACTTGGGCCAAAGGCAAACAAACATAATTCTCACTGGCAGCTGGACAACATTCCGAGCTGCCACCACATTAATTAACTCACCTCAATCAGATTCCACTTCAACTTGCACAGCTTGCTGCCAAGAAGCCTAGCAATAAATTGTTAGGTTAAATACTGAACAAGGTAGGGAAATACCATATGGTATGTTGTTATAGAGGGTGGGATATTCTTGTTTAACACTAGTAGCAGGGTTTTCCATTTACTTTTTATTGTTGTCTCTTGTGATTTGAGAAAAATGAGTATATGTTCTTGTTGATAAATGAAGTTGCATGCCTTATTGTGAAGGGGAATGGGATGGTAACAAGTTAACAAAACTCCTTTGTCCGCAAGTTTCTATGGTTGATATCCCCTAAATCTGAAGACAACAGCTTACTTAACAAGTGCTGGGAGCCCATTAATGGTAAATTATTGGTATTAAACCTCTGGGGAATGTCAAGGAACAAAGAACTCAAATTCCCTTATTGGGAATTTGCAAATAAATACAAACTACTTATAACTAAAAGAATTGTAGCTTGGGAGTCAAGATTTAAGTATGAGTCCAGTTTCTACCTCTGACTGGATGTCCACTTCAGCCAAATCACTTGACTTCTCTCAAATTATGTCCTGTCATATGAAGGAGTAGAATGGTTCCCAAACCTTAATGCACATATCATTTTAAGGAGCTTGTTAAAAATGCAGATTCTGGCCAGGCGCAGTGGCTAACGCCTGTAATCCCAGCACTTTGGGAGGCCAAAGCTGGTGGATTATGAGGTCAGGAGTTTGAGACCAGCCTGGCCAACATGGTGAAAACCCATCTCTACTAAAGATACGAAAAATTAGCTTGGCATGGTAGCACGCGCACCTGTAATCCTAGCTACTCAGGAGGCTGAGGCAGGAGAATTGCTTGAACCCAGGAGGCGGAGGTTGCAGTGAGCCAAGATTGCGCCATTGCACTCCAGTCTGGGCAACAGGGTGAGATTCTGTCTCAAAAAAAAGAAAAGAAAAAAGATGCAAATTCTTGGATTCCACCCTTGGCTTGAAATTGATTCGTTTTGACATGGAGCCTAGTAGTCTGAATTTATAATAAGCAAGAAATTATTTTGTAGATATAGAACCCATACTTTGAGAAATAACTGGACTACATTCTCTATCCCTTTACCTCTGACAGTGTATTATTCTAATTACCAATCAATATCATTGTTTTTATAACTCGTGGTGTGATTTTGGAAAGTGGTATAATTGGGAGTGGTAACTCAAGCCTTAATATACAATAGGTAGTTCAAAACCCTCCTGAAGAAAGACTGAGAACACTTGAATATGACTACCCAAATGCCTGTGAGCATTTTCTTGGGGTTGTAGGATAGGTGATAGCTGACTGACTGTTCCCTCTAGAAAATTTGCCTGTATACATAGTAAGACTGCAAATTTAAACAAAGAAAAACACTGAAAACCGTCCTACAGCTTTATTCATATTCCTGATCACTCACCCAAGAGAAGGCTTTCTGTGCCCTAAGGGTGTTGTTACAAATGCTCATTTCTTTTGCTTCTTGTGTATCTGGTATATTCTGCTTCTTTGTTAAATTCTGAAATGAAAAACAAGTATTTTGTACTTGTGAGATTTTAAAAGTCTAGGTACTCTTGAAAACCTCATTCTTTTAGCTTCTAGGACATGATTTGATAAGTAAAGAAAGAGAAAGCTCTTACTGGAAAGAGCTCTTATAACTTAGTAAATAGGTGCATATGAATATATATTAACCACGTATCTTTTTCCATCTGATTCCTTTTATGACTAGCAGAAAGCCTTAAGGTAGCTGTCAGGGGCCAGCCTTAAATTAGGAAAAGAGCATGCTTAACAGGTCACATAAGAGGGTGTGCAACACAGGCTTTTCTCACCATGTTACAAACTTAACAGACTTGACACTCCAAAACCAACATTATTATTTTACTTTTAAAACTGTGAAATCACCTTTGTTATTAGTTTCTATCAGTGGGGATTGTAAAATGGCAATGTAGTAGTTGCTTTACTATTCAATCTTCACAAAAGAAGTCTGAATCTCTTATATTTAATCAGTTCTTTCTAAGCTACTCTAATGGTCACAAACATTCCCAAGTTTTAATAATGTTCCTCAGAGTATGGGTAGATTATCCTTATTGGTCTTTGTATTCTCCTCAGCCACTAAAATCAGGCTCTTAACTTGTAAATTCTCAATAATGGAATGTTGCCCTAAGATATTTTGGCAGAAAAGCAAGTGTTGAATCCTGCTGCAGACTTCCTCATCCCCTGCAGGTGGTGCTGGGAGATAGGTTCTCTATTTACTTATTTAATCATAATTAGTTCTTGGTTTAAAGCTGTTGCAATTATCTAAATTTCTTCCTCCCCTTCACTGTTGTTATTGAGTTACAGAGGAGAACAAAAAGACTAAAAAAGGTGATCCTACTGAAGAAAATAGAGACATTAAGATAACTGATGGTGTCTCCCATGCCTAGCGTGGAAAGATGCTGCAGGGCTTTAGAAGAAAGAGAATTTGTACACTCTTACTTTCAAAAGAGAACACATATTCAGGAAATTTTTCTGTAGAACTATCTGACTATCTCACCAGATCTACTGTATTAACTGTAGTACTGAATCTGTCATCCTGATACGTCAAATATTTCTCACCATGGTCATATATCAGTGGTTGTTAGTATTTGGGACTTAAAGATTTCCTGTACAATGCAGTTTATGACACTACCCAATTATGGTTAGCAGTCCTCTCCTCTGTCTTCATCCAGATTAATGAATGTATTGCTTATTTTACTATCCGAATCTTCCACTTAGTTGGGAGCTCCTATAAAGTACAGATTGTGTCTTTATCGTCTTTGAATCACTAGTTCTTACCTTGCTTCTTTGAATTTAGTAAACACTAAATACATTAAATGAATAAAGCAATCAACAAATCAATTAAAATACTGCCAGCCACATAACTTTAGAATTGCCTGAAACCAAGTATGAATTTATCTTCTATCATTCCTACCCTGAAGCTTTCTGATGCCAAAATTAGTGGTCAGTGAAGATGGTTGTAATTAAGGAAGCTGGCATTTTTAATTGATAGAACATGATCTCCCAACATACATTTCTAGCCATATCTCCTCTACCTCCCCATATGAATCTTTCACAACTACCAGACTGGTCTGTTTGCTCACTCTATAACATTCCTAATGCCTTCCTACCTCTGAAATTATGCCATCCCTCTATTTTGCCCTTAGTTTCTTTTAATCAGCAGTTCTAAGAGTGCTTCTCAGAGGCCCGCCCACAATGTCAGTGCTATGCTCACAATAATACTAAGATAGTGCTTGCCTTTTTACTCTCATTCTGTTATAGGTATACATTAGAGTTTTCCAGAGGCTACATGACATGCAGTATCACAACAGAAGCAAATATAAGAATCCACCTGTCTCCTATTAAAATGCAAAATGTAAAACAATACCACTTTCCTGTTTTTGTTTGGGGAAATACGGTTACTTTCATACAAATATTTATGTTAACATGTAATTCAGGTTAAAATAAATTAATAAATATGTTTGAATTGTCTCAGTTTTAATTTCTAATATGGTAAATACAGATAGATATAACCCATATAAACAAAAGCTATTTGGGGTTCTCAATAATACTGAAATACAGGGGTCCTAAGGCCAAAGAATTTGACAATGCTAATCTAAGTCTTCCTTACCCATTAAAGTCCAAATGAAGGCCAGGAACAGAAGCTAATGCCTAACCCCAGTGCTTTGCGAGGCTGAGGGAGGTGGTTACTTGAGGCCGGGAGTTTGAGACCAGACAGGGGAACATACGGACACCCTGTTTCTACAAAAAAAATTTTTTAAAGTAGTAGGTCATGGTGGCACATATCTGTAGTCCTAACTAGTTGGGAGTCTGAGGCAGGAAGATCACTTGAGCCCAGGAGCCTGAGGCTACAGTGAGCTATGGTCCCACCACTGCACTCCAGCCTAGGTGACAGAGCAAAACCCTGTCTCTGAAAAAGTAAATAAAATTGTTTTAAACTAAAAAAAAAAGGTTCACATCAAAGCTTTTCTACTTGATAAGCCTTTGTGACCACTGCAACTAGAGAGGATCTTGTCTGTCTACTCCAAATACTACAGCACTTACACATGTATGGCTTTTTTTTTTTTTTTTTTTACCATTTATCTAGTATAGAACTTATGCCAAAAAGGAATTGATATTGATGTGATTCAGAATGATAATTAAAGACTTATGTTTTTGATGGTGAATCATAACCCTTTTACTTTGCAGCCTCTGATTACAGTCTTCCTAGCCTAAAGGAGAAAAAAAATTATTGACTTTTCAACCTACCCTTTTTCCTAAGGAAAATAATAATAAAGTTTAATAATGATATACATAAAATATTTGTTATGTGTTCTTTATTTTAAACCTGATAAATGTTCACTAGAAAAGAAAAAAATTAGAAATTCAAAAAATTAAATTTAACCACAATGCCATCATCCTGAGGTAACAACTGCTAACATTTTAGTGTATACATGTCCAGTCTTCTCCTATACATGTATTTTTCCATTTATTTATGTTATATGGAACATACTGTTAACTTTTTTATATACTATTTTTTAAGACACTATTTTGTTTTTTACTTACTGTCATGTGATATTACATGGGATTTAAAGAAACAAGTAATGTTCTAACTGTAATAAATGAGTTCATAATTAATTTTTTATAATGAATTTTTAAATATGTAATAAACATTTTTCTGTCATTAAGTATTCATTATCTCAAGTAACTATAATAGTTCATTATATTCTGTATATCTGTGTATGCATGCACACACACACACAAGAATTTATTTAACCCTACCATTAGACATTAAGATTATTCTAATTTTTTAATACTATACTTGGATTTTCTTCCTTGTGTACACATTTTGCCTATATCTCTGATTATTTAGAATAAATTCTTAAAGGGAATTATGAGGTCAGGATATATAAACAATTTTAAGACAATCTAAACATGCAATATTTTGATGCCACTTCATCTTTTTCAATAGAGTAAAAACAAAATTGTTATTTAGGAAAAAGGAAAAGTGTCTGAGAGGTAGTGAGGAAAAGCTGGGAAAGCATATGGAAGAAGGAAAACTCACAGAAAAATTGGTGTCAAAGAAGCGAGGAGAAGAAAAGCCAGAAGCATAAATAGAACTGAAGAATACGTAGAAAGGGATAAAACAAAGCAAACTGAACAGAGGTTTGAGAGTCACACAGATGTGGATTTAAAAGACAAGCCATCTACTAATTATGTTTCCTTAAGCAAGTTACAGAACTTTTCTCTTCATTAAACTGTTTTTAAAAATTGGAAACAGAGCAAATCAGTTTCAGTACTCATTATTTTGACTGACCTTGAACCCTGAAGCTTACGCTTTATATCTGCGCTAGTGCATATACTCACTTTCTCTTCTATAAAGAAGCAGGTAGCAACACCCTTTTGCCACTCTGCTTTCTGTTACTTCATCTCTAGTGTTTGGTTTCTCTTCCACAAACTGAGATAATATTAGGAATTAAGAGCTTAGTTGGACTAGAAACCTTGAGAAAACAGGTTGTCTTTTTCTCATGAAACTTTTTGGCACTTCATGCTTCTAACTGTGCCAAGGAATGTCTTGGAACATTTTATTTGGCTTTTTTACTTGAAAATCTAAATAGAACCTGCCTGCACAGAGGTACAAGCCCGTCACCAAAAGTTTAATATGACTGAAACAGAAAGTTAAATGGGTTGTATATAAATTAATAGTAAAGACTTGAATTATTTTTTTACTCTGAAATAATGCATTTCTTCTGTTTGTAACTGCTTACTTAGTTTCAGGTTGGTAGAATTATCACCTCTGTGGGTGTTGAAAATTCACTGTAGTTTCCTTATTTGACTCCTCTTTTTCTGTTTGAAGGATGCTATAGATAGGGGTGACAGTAACTTTTCACATAGCAAAAATATCTTAGGCACCCGGCAAGAAACATTAAAGTGTCACATAGCAAATATTTCACATACTTTAGCTGAGGTCAGTCACCTACAAAATAGGGGAATAAAGGACAATTTGAAATAAAGAATGGGTGACCAAGGTGATTTTCCTTTCAATCTAACAGAAGCACTAAGTGAGATTAGACTAGACCAAATTTCTGATTTATTCTGGACTCTTCAATCTATTCATTAATCTCATCTCCTCCCACTCAGCAACAGTAACTTCCAGGCAATTTTTCTTTGTCTTCTCTTCACTTTTTTATTTTTCTTTTTTTTTTTTTTTTTTTGAGACAGAGTCTCACTCTGTCTCCCAGGCTGGAGTACAATGGTACTATCCTGACTCACTGCAACCTCCGCCTCCCAGGTTCAAGAGATTCTTGTGCCTCAGCCTACAGAGTTGCTGGGATTACAGGCAGCCACCACCATGCCTGGCTAATTTTTGTATTTTTAGTAGAGACAAGGTTTTGCCATGTTGACCAGGCTGGTCTCGAACTCCCGGTCTCAAGTGATACACCGGCCTCAGCCTCCAAAAGTGCAGGAATTAAAGGTATGAGCTACCAAGCCCAGCCCTTCTTCACTTTTTTAATACCCATGTTGCCAAAGCTCTCAAGTAATTATGGATTACAACAGACTCTAGTTAAAAATCTGTGCACATATTCTAGATAACTTCAGCTTTCCTAAATCAACTTAGCTATATTTATCTTGCTTCTTCCTTTATCTTTACCCTTTAACTTCCTTCCTTTGGTAATTCCCTCCACCCTTAGCCCTAGTGCACAGATTTTAATTGAATAAACTGTTTGAGTACATCCTTATACTGGTGAAATTCTTAGGTATTGATTATGTAATATGTAAACTTTCTGGCTCTCAGTTTTCCAAAAATGTTAGTCAGGTCTTAGAGATTCTCAGCAAAGATAATTAAAGACTCTTACAAAAGGTGTCAGTTGGTTTATATTAAAATTCTTAATATACAACTAGCATCATTTATCTTTTCTGTACCTACATTATAGATCCCTTAAGAACAATGATAGTATCCTTTAAGATATTCAGTTATTTTTAAAATATTAAATACATTGAATACCCTTTTAAGATATTCAGTTATTTTAAAAATATCAAATACATTGAGTTTTTCAGGCTATGAAGATATTTTTCATACAAAAATTTGCATCTCCCTAATAGGAAAACATATAATCAGTATTATGGATTATGGACAAGCTGATTATGGATAGTATTTTTCTTATGCCACATGCCTTATTTAACAGTTTTTTTTAAACTTTATCGTAATACTGTATAGCCTAGATCTGCACTGTCCAACATGGCAGCCACTTGCCACATGTGGCTATTTAGATTTAAATTGTAATTAATTAAAATGGAATAAAATTATAAATTTGGTTCCTCAGTCACAAAGCCACATTCAAATGCTCAATAGCCACATACAGCTATTAGCTACCCTATCAGATAGCATAGGAAGTTTTATCAGATAGCACTTGTCTAGAATTAAATATAGTATCAGATAATAATCAGCATAATTATCTGCCAGTCATAAATACATTTTAACTATACCTAAAAAAGTAATCATTTATCTTTTATAATAAAGTGACAAGGTGGTTTTAATATGCTCCTAATGAAGCAGCTGGAAAAAAAATATTTATTGGACAATTTAGCAAAACTGCAATTCACATAAACTATATGTTTAACATTTCTTGCACCCTTCTAATAAATATATTGACAAGTGCATATGTACCCTTCAAAATGTATATGAATCTTATCACTGTTTTATTTTATTTATTTGAAGAAGGGTCTCCCTTTGTCACCCAGGCTGGAGAGCACTAGCAGGATCATGGCTTACTCCAGCCTCGAACTCCTGGGATCAAGCCATCCTCCCACTCCAGCCTTCCAAATAGCTGGGACTACAGGCATGTACCACCACACCTGGTTAATTTTTTTTAAATTTTTGGCCAGGCGCAGTGCTCATGCCTGTAATCCTAGCACTCTGGGAGGTGGGTAGATCACTTGAAGTTAGCAGCTCGAGACCACCCTGGCCAACATGGCGAAACCCCGTCTCTACTAAAATATACAAAACTTAGCTGGGCATGGTGGCACATGCCTTTAGTCCCAGCTGGTGGGGAGACTGAGCCACAAGAATTGCTTGAACCTGGGAGGTTGAAGCTGCAGTGAGCCAAGATCTTGCCACTGTACTGCACCCTGGGTGACAGAGCGAAACTCCATCTCAAAAAAAAAAAAAGTTTTTTTTTTTGAAAGCCAGGTGCAATGGCTAATATCTGTAATGTCTGTAATCCCAGCACTTTGGGAGGCTAAGTCGGCCAGATTGCTTGAGCTAGGGAATTTGAGACTAGCCTGGACAAAACCCCATCTCTACAAAAATACTAAAATTAGCTGTGTGTGGTGCCGGGCACCTGTAGTCACAGCTACTCAGGAGGCTGAGCTGGGAGGATGGCTTAAGCCTAGGAGGCTTAAGCCTCGGAAGGCAAGGCCACCGTGGGCCAAGATCTACCACTGCACTCCAGCCTGGGCGATAAAACACTCTCTCTCCGAAAAAAAAAAAAGTTTGAGACAGGATCTGCCTTAGGCTTACCTCAAACTCCTGAGCTCAAGCTGTCTTCCCATCTCTGCCTCCCAAAGCACTGGGATTATGGGTGTGAGCCACCATGCCAGGCCTCTCATCACTGTTTTAAAATGCTAAGTGCCCATAAATTCTAAGGAAGTTCTTCTCCCAAAAATATATGGGGAATGAGTCAAGTTCCATGAGAATGGGTGAAAGTAGAGATTAGCATTAATATGCATCCTTATTGCTTGGGGGTACAATGTGCATTGCTCCACTGGTGCATGCACTGAATGCCCTGATTTCCCACAACGCAATATACCAATGTAGCAAAATTTCACTTGTACCCCATGAATATATACAAATAACAAAATATGCTTTACTAAAGGTGTTTAAAATTCTGTTGTCTTTTAAAATTTTTTTGAGAGATTAAGCTTCATGAACTGTAGAAAACTGGCTGGATGAAAAGTAACTTGTTCTGTTGCCATCCTTCCAAGAATGCAGACGGTCAGAGCATTCCAATATATCTCTTGCCAAAGGCTTTTGGAGACTGGCTACAGACTGAGGTTCTTCTGGAGCTGGAGTCAGTTAGCTGTATATTTCTTTCTGTTGTCAGCATACACTGGGAAACACACCTGCTGCACAGAGTTTATCATTTCTAAAATGATCTGAGAGTTTATTAGTCATGCCAAAAACTGTCCAGGTCAGACAGTTCCACAAAGGAAATAGAAAATTTCAGGCCAGTCTCGGTGGCTCACACCTGTAATCCTAGCACTCTGGGAAGCCAAGGTGGGTGGATCACCTGAGGTCAGGAGTTCGAGACCAGCCTGGCCAACATGGCAAAACCCTGTCTCTACTAAAAATATGGGGGAAAAAAAAAAGCTGGATATGGTGGTGGGCACCTGTAATCCCAGCTACTCAGGAGGCTGAGGCAGGAGAATCACTTGAGCCCCAGGGGCAGAGGCTGCACCTCTACACCAACCAAGTAGCCATTGTCCCAAAATGAATTTTATTTTTATCTGTATTACCTGGTTTGGATGCCAAGGGAGTTCTGATTTATTGGATAATTTCAAGTCTTCATCTCATTTTGGATATTTATCACCTCTATACCAAGAGCCAAGATTGGGCCACTTCACTCCAGCCTGGGTGAAAGAGTGAAACGAAGGAAGAAAGGATGAAGGGGAGGGAGGGAGGAAGAGAAAATCCCCTTAATCCAGAATTTTCAGGTTGTAATGCTGTGGCTCACTCCTTCAACATAAATGGATTCAAAATAGGATAATGTTAAAAGTTTAGGTTACTGGATCAGTTCCCTTTTATCAATAAAACCATAAGAAACCTATAATGTGCTTTGGTTTTCCCTTTTATCGGCACCCTTCACAGCACATACGACTTTTTTATGTAGACCTGACAGAAGTTCAGTTCAACAGGGATTTTGTTTGTTTGTTTCTGAGACAAGGTCTTACACTTTTGTCCAGGCTGGAGTGCAGTGGTGTGATCAAGGCTCACTGCAGCCTCTACCTCCCAGCTTAAGTGATCCTCCAACCTCAGCCTCCTGAGTAGGTGGGACCAGAGGCACTTGCTGTCACACCCACCTGTGCACACAGGGTCTCATTATGTTTCCCAGGCTCGTTTTGAACTTTTGGGCTCAAGAGATCCTCCCACCTCGGCCTCTCAAAGTGCTGGGATTATAGGCATGAGCCACCACACCTGGCCTCAACAGGTATTTTTTTACAATACTTTCTGTCAAAAAGCCAACTACAATTTGGCCCTTGCCCTCAAAAAGCTCATTCTTTAGCGACTGCTAGCCATAAACAGTTAAGTGCCAAGACAGTTAAGCAAAGCCTACAGTGGAAAATCAAAAGAAACAGGATCACATGACCAACGAGTAGATTTCCTAAAAGTAATCATATCCAAGTAGAATCTTGATGAACAGCAGTTATCCAGGTAAAAAAGGAGTGAGAAAGGGATAAAATTTTAGGTAAGAAAGAACATAAGCCAAGGCACAGAGGTGTGAAGATAGCATAATGAGTTCAAGAAATTACATGTACTCCCATATTGCCAAAATAAGTGTTAGGAGATTAGCAGGAACTAGATCATTGATTTATTTTTTTTCTATAGATGATGGGGAGTTATTAAGTGGTTTTTTTAAGGAGGAGTGATTTGTTCTCCTTTGTGTTTTAGATGGATCACTTTGTTAGACTCTGGAAATCATACTAATAGGAAAGAGGCAGTTTTGAGAAGTGTTAGGATTATAGACAGCACGACTTAGTAGGATTTAAAGAGAAGAGTTAAGGTGATTTCAACATTTTGGGCTTCTTGACTAGGTTCCACATAACTGAAATGGAAAATACAGGAAAAAGAGTAGGTATGGAAGAAAATTGGTTTAGTTTCGGTTTTGCTAAAAATGAAGTGTTTTGCGCCGTCTAGGTGGATATGTTCATAGGCAATTAAATGTATGTCTTGACTTAGAGGGAATATTGGGAGCAGAGATACCTAACGGTGATGCCTAAGGATTTAAAAATAGAAGAGAACTATATGGCAAGAATGGAAATGAGGGTGGGAAGACTGAGAGCAGGCAAGGTGAAAAGAGAATAAAGGGCAGGAGCCTGGGAATTCCAAACTCTAAGGAAAATTACAGGGGACATGGATCCAGTGAAAATATGTGAAGAAATAAGAGTGGTCTAAGGAGATCCACAATAAAATGGAAGAAACTCAGTTGCCGTGTTCTGTCCTTAGGAAAACAAAATTATTGAAGGAATTCAAAGATCAAAGAACTGTAACAACAAATCTACTATAACCCAACCTTCTCCACTTAACCCTTTGTCAGACACCATTCCTGGGATGCCTAGTTCAGAATGTCCACAGCCTCTTCAACAAAGGGCTTGGAATTCCTTTCTCCAACATCAGTGAGGCAAACATTAATTTATGCTGCAAAGCCTCTTCAGAGAAGGGAAAGCTGGAATCAATTATTCACACACATACTGAAAAACTAGAAGAGGACTATCTTGGTAGACAATCGAAGATAATACTAACCAAGTAGCTGTTGTCCAAAATGAATTTTATTTTTATCTGTATTACCTGGTTGGATGCCAAGAGAGTTCTGATTTATTGGATAATTTCAAGTCTTCATCTCATTTTGGATATTTATCACCTCTATACCAAAGGCTTTTTGAAGACAAGAATTGATAAGCAAAATTTCTAAAGTCAGAAACTACCAGACTTCAAGTAATTTTTGAAGGTAATAATCAAGAAATAAAATTAAAAGGAAACTAAATATAAAGAGTCAAGATTTTCAGAGGGCAGGAAGGGATTTGGGGCTTTTATATGGTTTATTGGTTGGTTTTTATAGAACCTGTATGAAAGATAAAGTAACTAGAGAACAGAATCAGGAAAAAAGTATATAGTGATTTTAGGAAAAAACTTATGAAAAATAAATAAAGGACTGATAATATAGTCAGCAAAATCTTGATTATGAATCCGAGCAAACCAAAAGTCAAGTACTAACCTGTACCAAGTTTGGAAACACAGTTGAAGATCTTCGTTAATGATACAGAGCTGAGGAGGAGAAAGACATTCTCTTGGTTAGGAAGATGATGTAATTATACTGAAGGAAATAAAAAAACAGATTAAAAAATTAACACAATTTTAAGAAGTCAGCAATTAGGGTAGGCTAAAATATAAGCCAACTCAAAATTAAGCCCTAGATCTCTGTCTCCAAGAGCTGTGGTATTCAAACATCAATCTGTTGGAAGGCTTGCTTTGTTCTGTTTTGTTTTGTTTTTTGTAAATGGCTGCCATAAAAATTCTGCCAGTCAGGTACTTTAAAGAGTAGGGGGGGAAACTTATTTGACTTAAAAACCAAATTTTAAGAATTTCTTAAAATAGGATTTTATGGTTTCCTGCCTTCAAAACATTCATAACAACATCTGCATCTTGAGGATTTGGACAAGCATTTTCATTGCTTTTGTAGATGCTCCAACAAAGCATCTCACATACACACACACACACACACACACACACACACACACACACACGTTTTAAAACCTGTTTTAATTACTTAGCCTTTCAAAATGAACAAATAAATGACCAAAAGAATGAAAGTAAAGTGGTGCTGAATGGGAAATCCAACTAAACGATAAAAAAATAATAATAATGTGCAGGAATTGGAAGCAAAACCTTGTCTTGCTCATGTGAAAAGATAGCCAAAGAACTTACGCTGATGTTGGATTATTGCACATAAACAGTTCCTGACTCGTTCACCATGTGAAACAAAAGTTGCAAATGTTTTTCTGTCCTAACATTTTGGGAAAGGTTCCTGGAAGAAAAAGAGGAATAGTAATTTAATTAAATCACACAAACACATACACATGAACACTTTTTTCTTCTTTAGGAAGAATTAAACTACTTGAAAAATAACTTCCATTCCATTATATAATTTTAAATTGCAAGGGCATGAATTATCAATGTTTAAAGTAAGAAGTCTCAAATCACTATAATGAAATCACTGTTTAGTAGAAAAACAAAAATACAAATAGTTTGAAAACAACAATATGAAAAAAGCCCTAGCAATAAGTAAAATATAATTACCTACATATAGGTCTTAAATTGTTCAATTTAAATTGTTTAATACTTTTTTGTCTTCAGCTGGCTGAAATTTCCCATTATGGGTGAAGTATCTGTTGCTTTTTTTAATGTAATATAATTTTATTTGATACAGGATAAAATATAATCAGAAAAAATTGTATAATTCAAAGAAACTGCTATTACTGAGATAGCTAAATGTCCTCTTATTACATGATTAGATATTGAATAATCCAAATTATCAGAAGTCAAAATAGGGAACTCAAATTTTTCAATACCACAAAAATAATTGTCAAATAATTATGGTGAATTTTTTTATTTTTAATTATTCAGTTACGAGTTTTAACAATTTTATATGCAAAAATTTCTAAAATGAAAAATAGGTATAAGAAGCAAAATAATAGACCAGATTTGGAGAGAAAGGGCTTTCTACTTAAGAAAGCCACAGAAAATAAAAATCATAAAAAATAAATTTATAAAAAATTTATATTTTTAGACTATTAAGCTAAAAATGTGAAATATAAAATGGCTGAAATTTATAAATTCATATTCAAGTTAAATAATATTAACAGCAACCACCATTATTAAGTGTTCACTCTGTGTCAAGCACCGTGCTGGGCATTTTATATATACATCATCTCATTTAATCACCATAACCATGCATGAAGGGCCTCACTAACTATTTATCCATGTCGAATACTTTTAAATTTTAAAATAACATTCTTATAATTATCTCATATTATCTTCATATTATACTATGAAATAGACAAAAGCAAAAGCAAATATTAGCCCTATGTAAATTACAGGCAAGAAAATGGACACAGAGATTAAAATCACTGAGTTAAAGAAAAGAAACAGAATTAGAGTTTGTTTCCTAACTTCAAACCCCAATTAATTGTACACTAGATAATATTAAAATTAGAGAGCCTTAGCGAGCCTAAATTTTCGAGGAAATAGTTTAAGGTTAATAAGCAAGCATTCGATGAATTTCAGTATTATATAGAGCACAGAAGCATTTGTAGATACAGAAAGAAATAGAAAAAAATGGGGGGAAAAATGGAAACAGAAAGGAAGGAAAAGAGGAGTCCATTGAAGAACTTAGCATCTGGCTGAGAAGAAAACATTAATTTTCAGAATAATTATAAAGTAGTATATCATTAAGTGCAAAGTAACAATTGTGAAAATTACCTGAGGTAATTTAACCCAGATCAATTCTGCTGCTAATAAATTATGTATCTGTTGTTTATTTAAATTAATCAAATCCCAGAAAATGTTTTTGAATTAACCTAATTCTTTGGCTAAACAGAAACCCTATTATACAAATTACTGCTAAAAAGAAAAAGGTCAGCAGCTGGAGAATAACAGGCAATCTTTGCAGAAATTTTTGTTCTAATAGGACAAATTTTATTTGAGTTAAATTTATAAGGTTCCAAATATTTATCAAAATCTCCACAAAGAAACTATCAATAGGTATAGATGAAAACGTTTAAATTCATTACCATACTTAAGCTATATCAAGCAAATATTACTATGCCGGGGGAGGGGAACCTTTGTACTGCTAAAAATCAAAGAAGAAAAAAATATGATTTATAGACAAATAGTATTTGGCTTGGAGTACTATTTAAAGAATGGTAATAAAAAATAAGTTAAACAAAGCTTACAAGATATTTCTTAGAAAAAAATAATCAAAATGCAACTTCACACACACACACACACACACACACACTTATGTACATATAAAAGCAGTTAGGTGAAAGACACTATATGTTTCTGAGATAATAGGTTCCAAGATAAAATTATTACAGGAATAAATTCATTCTGTAAAGCCAATATTCATTTGGACTTTAAAACAGTGGCCTCTGAAAAGGATACAATTTAGCCCTTAATTCTATAACTTCTTACATAGAACCAACACATTGTTACTTCATAAATGTTTCATGTTCATCTTTTAATTACTAATAATTTTCTTCTAATCTCTTTCAAAAGCTTCACACAGCCTGTATAGATGGCTTTTCTTCCTTACTTTTTTTTTTTTAAGATAGCATCTCATTCTGCCACCCAGGCTAGGGTATAGTGGCATGATCTTAGCTCACTGCAGCTCAACCTCCTGGGCTCAAGCCATCCTCCTGCTTCAGTCTCCCGCATAGCTGGGACTACAGGCACACAACACCAAATCTGGCTAATTTTTGTATTTTTTTGTAGAGACAGGGTCTTGCTATGTTGCCCAGGCTGGCCTCGAGTGATCCTCCCACCTTGTCCAATCAAAGTGCTACAATTATAGGCATAATCCACAACACCCAACCCAGTAACATTTCTGAAACTAGATCAAGTACAATTAAAACACTCAACAAACATTGTTGGAATACCATCTATGTGCTGAGCACTAGAGAATAAAAGGTAAATAATACACAGTAAGTATCTTCAAAAAAGTTTAGTTAAAGCTTTTCAAACTGCAGATTATGTCAGAACTCCCTACAGGGAGTTTTAAATCAATTTAGTGGGTTTCTGACATAACAATTTTAAAAGAATAAAATAAATCAAAACAGCATTTAAAAATTTTTGTGTACCACACACAGTAAGGTAAGTATTGCTTCATAGAAGTTTTGCTTCAGTTACCTGTTATGTGTACTGGATCACAATGCAAATTTCTTTCATACTGTGGGTTGCAGGCAAAATTTTGAAAAAAATCCTTGTTTAGGAAAGTACCAACAAGAAATTCATTCTGTAAGATTGCTGAAAGTTGAAAGTACCAACAAGAAAGATTCATTCTGTAAAGATTATCACAAACTGGTAACTTCAAATTTTTTCATCTAAATTAGCTGTCAAGACTGAATAAACGTCTTACAGAACAGGTAGTCAAGCACCAGCAAATGTCTTTCTTTTAAAAAATGTTATCTTTATTTAGATCTCCTTTATTAAAATGTTCACCAGTCAATCAAAATGCTATGCAGTTCCAACCAAATATTTTTACCATTAGTTAATACCACATAAAGTTAAATGAATATGATACTCCTCTAACATGCTTGAGACTCTGACGAAAGAGATTGGGGATATAGTTATAATATCCTTGATGATAATAAATTAGAAACTTTATACTCTTGCATTAATTTGTAAGGGTTACAAGTTTTTTTCAATGATGGCAAACCACTTCATATTAATCAAGGAGTGCATGGTATCAAAATATTTACATTATGAAATGCTAAGTAATTTAAACAGTTCCAACAAGAGGTTGAATAGCCAGTCATACCGCACTTTTAGAGGCTGATTCATTCCAGCTGAACATAATCTGAGTTCCATAGAGCTTGTTGTGTTTACTTAGATTTTTAACTATTTAAAGTAAACTCTTAATTAAATCCTAAACAACTTGAAAGCAAAATAACATACCTTATTCAGTACATTACATACACACAGTGAATGTTAACTGATTAATGTTGAATGTACTGTTGATATTAATTTATTTTGTATTTTCATTTTACCAAAATATCTGAGTCTATATTCCAGATACAGATTTAGATTTTCTAAGGAATATATCTCTCTATGTAGAGATATCTGAATATATTACCTATGCCTTTGTCATCCTTAAACAATTAAAATGAATGATTGTTAATGGAAATTGTTTTGTCTTAGCAAATACAGAAACAGATCCAAATGACAGAATAAGAGAGTTTAAAGGTCACCTGATCCTACCTTCTTTAAAGATGAAAACTGAATCTCAGAGAGGTTCAGTGACTTGTACAAGGCTGTTTAGATAATCTGTGCAGGGCTAGAACTAGAACCCAGGTCTTAAGATTCCCAGTAGTATTCATTAAAGTACTTACAAATAGGAAAATATACACAAAAATACATTTAAAGATTTATGCAGAATTATGTTTTTGCAAATTACCACAATCATCAATTCAAATCTCATTCTTCTCTGAAAAGTAATTCCTGACCACTCCAAACTGCAATACTTTCTCTCTATAGTAGAAGGAAAAGCACCAGATAGGCAACATGAAACCTGGGTTTGTGTGTGGCTTAACCACTAACTAGATGTTAGAAAAGTAATTATTGAACTTTATGTTACTCGGTTGTAAAACAGGGAGGGGGTCAGGTGTAAATAATCTTTAAAGATCTAAGATCCTAGCACTAATTGTCTATACCAGTTCATTCAAACCCTATGCTGCACATTACAGCTGTCCACTGATACCCACAGGTTGCCGCTATGATCCTCATTTGTGGCAACTGTTTGGGACTTTCACCTTACTCTTAATTCCTCTCTTTTCCAGTGTCTCTTTTGTTCCTTTTTTGGGCCATCTCTTAACCCCTTGATGACTAAACTCAGTTTCCCTGTTTTGACTCTTAGTGCTCCCTATAACTCAGTTTGTACAGATATTCTGGCTCTTCTTATGCCTGGACACATCAGAAAATACTCCCATTTCACCTGCCTCTGGCCCCTGGGATCTAGGACTGAGTACTTGCCTATTTGCAGGGACACCCCACAGAGACACCATCACCTAAGTACTAGCAATTTTCCAAATACTGATTTTAAAGATTTTTTACTATTACTTTATTATTTGATATTTAAATATTTTATCATCTAACTTTTGTACATTATGCAGATTCCCAAAAGTCGTGAGGTCTGATGTGTTTCGGAATTTGGGAATTTTCACATTTCAAAGGTAACATAACACATATATTATATAAAACATAACATTATAATAAAAAAAATTAATATTTCTGCAATGAAACATATGAATATTCTTCTTAAGTGGAATAAATGAAGACTATAGAGTCATACCAGTTCAGGTTTCTCTGCCAAATAACTTAATCTCGAGTCAGATTTTACTGCCAAATACTTTATCAAAAATAAATAAGTAAATATATTTTCAGGGATTTTTGGATTTCAGAATCACATATAAAGGGATTCTGGATCTAATAAATGACGTGGATCTTAGTATGAATGACTGCTTGTCTCCTGGCTAAACTGTATCTATCACAGAGGCAGAGACCACGTATTTCAATTCTTCATATATTTGTCTTACAGAATACTAAAAGAAAAAAAAAAGTTGATGTTTGAAGAATTCTTCACTGAGTGAGTACCACAGGCCATGCCAAAACTACACTCAGGGGTTGTGGGGCTTTAAAAAAAATTTGTATAATACATAGAACATGACCTCAGGGGCATTACAGTCTCAAGAGGAACAAAGCATAAAACAAATGTTAAAATAGTAGTCTCTGATTAAGTGCCAAAATCAGTAACTCAGGCAATAAGGATGTCAGAATTAAGAGTAGTAAGTTATATGTGAAAAGTGTGATTTCATTTAACAGTCAGAGGCTGTCAATATCTCACAACTGTCAAAGTTGGCATAATGATTTATAGCCTGGAAAGGAAGTAGTGTGTAATTTGGTAAGAGAATTCTATTAGTCATAAAAGGTTACATTGAAAATTCCTGTAACTTTTGCTTCAGATAGTTTCAGGCAGAGTTTCATTCACACTGATTCCAGAAATGAACACTCAGAGGGATGACTCCACAGGCTTAAAAATGAAGGTCCATAAGACCATGAAGAATTAGCACTACAGAACTAACCTAGATGAGACAATCTAACTCTGTGCAAAGAGGAAATTGTTTTTGACAAAATGAAATTTCAGTTCAACTTGGGTTTTTTGGTTGGTTGGGTCTACTTTGAAAGAAGTGGTAGATTCTGGTAAAAGTTAGTATCTTTTTGAGCCAAGAACAAAGAGAGGAATGAGACACATTCATTCAGAACATTCATCATTTGTAAATCACTAAGCAATTTTAAAGATACAAGTGATCTAATACTTGGTTGTAATATACTAAATGTATTTTTATAATAGAACTTATCTGGCATCTCTTCTATCAAAATGTTAAATATTCCTCAAAAGTGATAAATATGATTATGCCTATTTTACAAATGAAAACTTTGAACCTGGTGATACTGAATGACTAAAGGTCAATTAGATAATCAGTACCTTATAATACATTTTATTTATTTATTTTTAAAAAAAAATTATTTAAAGTGAAGATCTTACCAAGTTGCCCAGGACTCGAACTCCTGGACTCAAACAATTCTCCCACCTCAGCCTCCCAAGTAGCTGGGATTATAGGCACTTGCCACCACTCCGGTGCTGTAATGGATTTTAAATAAAATAATATCAACTCCAGCTTCACTGAATTAACTACTACCAGTAACCAACCTAGACAAAACAATTTGAAAATTCAGTGACCTGACTTTTTTCCCAATAAATACGTATAACCACCTTTAAGTAGCCAAGTAAGTCAATCTAATCCCATGATTTGTCCATAAAAACACTTCCTAAGCCTTACTTGTCAGTTCTTTAAGTTTCTGGAACATAAAGAAGCAGAAGTAATAAACAAGTTATGAGACAAAAAGTAAAGTCTATTCTGTTGTTTCCTATAGTATTATCTACATAGGCTTAAAGCTGTAACATTCTACTATGGATTTATGAATCAAATAGTAATAATCGTTTGTTTTATTTAATGCCATTAATTATAACAAAGAAAAATTATCTTTTCATTATGATCCTCCTTAGGAAGCTGCTGTGATTTGAATGTTTATCCCCTCTAAAACTGTTGACATTTAATTGCCATTGTAAAGTTATTGGTTGGTGGGGCCATTAAGAGGTAATTCGGCCATAAGGGTTCTGCCCTCATTGGTGGAGTTTAATACTTTTTTCTTTTAAGGCTTTCAGAAGGAGGTCTCCTCTGCTCTCTCACACTCTCTTGCCCTTCCGCTTCCATCATGGGATGGCATGACATGAAGACTCTCACCAGATGTGGGCCCCTTGACCTTGGACTTCCCAGCCTCCAGAGCTATGAGAAATAAATCTCTTTTCTTTATAAATTATCCAGCCTGTAGCATACTGTTGCAGCAACACAAAACAGATTAAGACAGAAAACTGGTACCAAGAAGTGAGGCTGTTACTAAAACAAATACCGGAAAATGTGAACGTGGCTTTGGGACTGAGTAACAGGTAAAGGTTGGAAGAATTTAAAGGAAAGGGGTGGAAAATGGCTAGATGATAATGAATGAAGCATTAAGGGTAATTCTGGTAAGGACTCAGAGGAAGAGAGGAGCTATAGGGAAAGTCTGAAACACTTAGAGATTACTCAAGTGGCCATGATCAGAATGCTGGTAGAAGCATGGACAGCAAAGGCCATTCTGATGAGGTCCCAGATGGAAATGAAGAACAAGGTATTAGAAACTCAAGTAAAGCCCATCCTTGTTATACAGTTGCAAAGAACTTGGCTGAATTGTGTCCATTCTCAAGAGCTTTATGGAAGGCCTTATTTAAGAACAATGAACTAGGGTATCTAATAAAAGAAATATCTAAGCTGCAAAGCAGTCAGTCTTCTGCATGGCTACTTTTAACCACATAGAGTAAGATGTGAGAGGAAAGAAATGACATAAAGATAGAATTTGTAATTAAAAGAGAAACTGAGTGAAAGATTTAGAAAATTCACATCTTGACCGTGTTAAGAATAAAAAAATGTGTTTTTACAGTCACAGTGGCTCATGCCTGTAATCCCAGCATTTTGGGAGGCTGAGACAGGTGGATCACTCTTAGGAGTTTGGGAGCAGCCTGGCCAATATGGTGAAACCCCATCTCTATTAAAAATACAAAAATTACCTGGGTGTGAGGCATGCACCTGTAATCCCAGCTACTCAGGAGGTTGAGGCTTGAGAATTGCTCAAACCTGGGAGGCAGAGGCTGCAGTGATCCAAGATCATACCACTGCACTCCAGCCTGGATCACAGAGCAAGACTGTCTCAAAAAGATAATAACAAAATGAAATAAAATTAAATTAAAATTTAAAAATGTGTTTGGGAGAGAATACTAAAAATGTGGCCAAAGACTGTTTGCTAGAGATTAGTATGGATAGAAGAAAACTAGGTGCTAT
Organism: Cacajao melanocephalus; assembly: GCA_963573385.1. Classification (NCBI taxonomy): domain Eukaryota; kingdom Metazoa; phylum Chordata; class Mammalia; order Primates; family Pitheciidae; genus Cacajao; species Cacajao melanocephalus. Next base: position 63,512 of record CAUYLG010045645.1, on the reverse strand, counting down.
CCATCAAGAAAATGGTAAAGAGATCCCCAAAGGCACTTCAAAGATCCTCAAGGCTGCTCCTCCCATCACAGGCCTAGATCTCTAGATCAGAATGGCTTGAAGGATGGGCCCAGGGCTCACTGCCCCAGGGCACCTAGGGACTCTGCTCCCCACAATCCAGCACAGTGCTCCTTGGCCATCCCAGTTCTGGCTCAAGCAGGCCCAGTGTGGCTCTAGCCACCACTCCAGAAGGTGCAACTGGTAAGCCTTGGCAGCATCCATGGGATATTAAGTCTGCAGGCTGGCAGAATGCAAGAGCTGTGGGGACATGGCTACCTCCACCAAAACTTCAAAGGATATAGCAGACAGCCTGGGAGTCCAGGCAGAAACCTGTAGCAGAGCCAGAGCGGCTACAGAATACCCACTAGGGCAATGCTTACAGAAGCCATGCAGGTGTAGCAATCCTCAAGACCTCAGAACTGTAGGTCCACCTCTAGCCCAGGAAAGCTGGAGGCAAGAGACTCCTGTCTGTAAGAGCTGCTGGGTGTCGGAGCCCAACAAAGCCATCACGATAATGTTACCTGATGTCTTGAGGGCCCAACCCCCACCCTAGTGTATCCAGGACACAGGACAGAGTCAAAGGAGATTATTCTCCAGTTTAAGATTCAATGTTGTTTTCCCTATTGGGTTTTGGACTTACTTGAGATCAGTTAACCCTTTCTTCTTGCTGTTCTTCCATTTTGGAATGGGACTGTCTATACTCTGCCTGTTCCACTTTGTATTTTGGAATTAGATAACCTGTTTTGATTTCATAGGTTTCATTATTTCATACATGAAGAGAATGTACCTCAGGATGAATCATGGCTTGACTTTCACCCATATCTGATTTACATGAGAACTTGGACTTCTGAGTTGGTGCTGCAACAAGTTAAGACTTTTTGGGGTATTGGGATAGAATGAATGTATTTTGCCTGTGAGAAGACTATGAGTTTTGAGGGGCTAAGGGTGAATGCTATGATTTGAATGTTTATCCCCTCCAAAACTCATGTTGAAATTTAATTGCCAGTATTAACAGCATTGGGTGGCAGGGCTTTTAAGAAGTGATTAAGCCACAAGGGCTCTGCCCTCATGCGTGGATTTTACGCCTTTTAAAAGGAAGGCTTTAGGGAGCGGTTCTCTTTTGCACTCTCACACTATCTGCCTTTCCACCTTCCATCATGGGATGATGCAGCACAAAGGCCCTCACCAGATGTGGGCCCCTCGGCCTTGGACTTCCTAGCCTCCAGAGTTATAATAAATAAATTTCTTTTCTTTATAAATTACTCAGCCTATGGTATTGTTATAAAAACAGAAAATAGACTAAGAAAAAAGCTAAATTCATTATCTGATTAGAATGAATTATGAAGTATTTTTAGAAGAGTTTTTTTTCTATCAATTGAAAAAAAAAGAAAAGGAAACATCCTAGCTGTCCAAATAGGAAGAAAAACCTGGCAAAGACTATTACTGGTAAAAATGAAAGGAAGCCTATAAGTAATATCAGATGACATCTTCTATGGGGTTATTTTAGCAGGGATATCATCTGACATCTTCTATAAGGTTATTTGGGGTGAGTGTGACATTTTCTTAAATGAGATGATTAGGAAGTTGCCCTAAAACAGCCTTATATAATGTATAAGGCCAAGGAACATATGGATAAAGTGTTGCTGGAGAAGTGTAAATATGACTCTTGAAGTAGTAAATGAAGGTTAAATATAAACAGCTGGTCCAGGGGAAATTAGGGGGAATAAAAGTAAGCTGTCTGTTTCAGACTGGTGTTTCACTAACCAGTAAGTCATCTTTATCTGTTTTCTATTTCAAGTCACCTGGCCAAAATATATTGCATTTCAAAGTCTGAGGAAATAAACTTTTAAAAGTTGCTTTGATTTAGTTGAACAAACCAAAAAAGACGTTCCAGGATTATGACTTTAAATTTCAAGTTGCATAGGCTTTTTCAAAGAAAGCAGAGCTATTTTAGCTATAAATCTATCACAGTATTGGTTTTTAAAGACACACATTTTGTACTTTTATATATTAAATCTTAAGACTAGAAACATCATCTCTTCCCCACACAACTCTCACTTCAAAACTGTATCACAACTTATTTCTGCATTCTCTAGCCCCAAATCCATTCATTTGGTTCAGGGACACCAAGTCTTCTGTGTAATTTGAAATCAAGATATTACTGGTTGCTGGTTACTCCAGTTGCACAGCAGAGTTACAATTCAATTACAGTTAATTGAATCAAATGTAAGAATCAAGGCTGGACACTGTGGCTCACCCCTGTAATCCCAGCACTTTGGCAGGCTGAGGTGGGAAGATCACTGGAACCCAGGAATTCAAGACCAGCCTGGTGACATAGTAAGATCCTGTCTCTACAAAAAAAATTTTTTAATTGGCCAGGCGTGGCGACACACACCTGTGGTGCTAGCTACTCAGGAGGCTGAGGTGGGAAAACCACTTGAACCCAGGAGATCGAGGTTGCAGTGAGCGGTGATTATGCCACTGCAGTCTAGCCTGGGGGACACAGCAAGACCCTGTCTCAAAAAAAAAAGAAAAAAACAAGATACAAATCAAATGTCCTAACAAACTTACTATTGAATATTATTCCAAAAAGCCCATATGTAGTGCTCATTCTGCAGGATATAGAATAAATTTCAGTCAAAAAAAAAAATATATATATATATATAGCCCTGGTACACTTCTTTGAGTAAGGTATATATAAAATGACTGGTGTGAAAAGTAAGAATTTTCCAGTAAGACCAAATCATTACCAACTTTAGAAGCAGAATAAATAAAGCTGAAAAAACAACTCCTTTTGCCTCGAATGGGTTTTAGGGGTTTAAAAAAACTGCTGCTGATGTGATTTTTAAAAATCTTGCCATTAAACTGATAATTTCTTTACAGAGTTAAAAAATAAATGTAATAATACAAAATATTAATCAGCCTTAGATCTCTGAAAAATATATGCAACAGTCTTGTTATAGCATATATTTCTGCTCTTTATAGTCTGGAGAAGTATTTGTAATTTGATGAATTGTTAGTCATAAAGGTTATACCAAAAAGCCCTATAACTTTTGCTCTATATAAGGTTAATGTTAACAGTTGTAGTAAATATAAAGCCAAATGCTGAAATTTATATCACGAAGCAAAAAATTATAGATTTCCCCTAATGAAAATGATTATGACCACTATTAAATGTATAAGTTATTTTCCTAGGGCAAATTTATATTTACTTATACATTTTATTATACAATATATAAGCATGTTATATGAATTCATATTGGATAGTAAATGTAGACAGTTTTGGTTTTATTCACTCAATGCCTTCTACCATGTTAGACAAAGCGTCTCTGCCCACAAGAAGCTTACAGTCTAGAAGACAAAACATGTACATAAATAAGAGTTACACAATGAGAATATGATAAATACTCTACGTATACTATAATGTATTATAGTAAATACACTGGAATTCCAGTTACATATTGGAAGTACAGGTACTTTACCTTGTTCCTGTTACTGATATGTGATCTTCTCTCAGAAATAAGCAGAAATAGTCTTCTTGTATGAATCTTTATGAATCTTTATTTCAACAAAAGAATCAGAAGCAAACTTTCCAAATTAATCTGTCTTATGAGAGTGTTTACAAAACCTTAGGATCTTTAACAAATGGCAATAATAGGCGAGCCCTTCGCAGATAGTCAAGGATTAGAATAACTGCCTTACACCTTTAAGTGCCTATGTCAGCAAATTTAAAATTTTAAATTTTACACACACACACACACACACAAACACACACACACACTCACTTTTTCTCTTTTAAAAGGGGAGGGAGGAGGTGGAGGAGACACTAAGGCCCCTAAGGTCTGAATCCGGTCACTCAACTAAGAGTAGCGTCCAAAGACAGGATGCGGAAACGCCTCCCCTACGAACTTTTTCTCTTTTAATTCATCCGCGCAGTGCCTCCTGTCGGTCCTGAAGGCTCAGGGAAGGGCGGACTCCTAGAACCCTCCCCTCCTCCCGCAGACACCCTGGGCTGTTCGAGGAAGGCGGGAAAACCCGAGTGGCCTCCCTGCCTGACCCGATCCCCACCCGGAGAGGAAGCGGGGGCCTTAGCCCCCGCTCCGTCTCGGGCGCGGATCCGGGATCCAGCGGCCTTGCAGTGGCCTCAACTACGGCCACCGACGTCAGGCCCGTCGCCCACGGCCGCTCCTGCGCAATCTACCGACGCCTCACCGAGGTCGCTCCGCGGTCCGAGCACTCGGACCGAGCCCAGCCCGCGCCCCTGGCCTTGCCTCTCGCGCAGCCCCTTCCCTCCGTGTCCCGGCCCTGGGCCTGCAGGTAGAGCCGAGCTTGGGACGTCCCAGTCTGCACTGCAGCGAGAAGTCCATATTCCTGCTCAGGTCTCATTGCCTCTACTTTTCCGCAACCTCCCCGGGGACACTGGCGGTCACACTGCCATTTAATCCACCAGTGCGCTGATGCACGAGAAAACACAGACGTGGCTCAAAGGAGAGTTCACTGCCGGGACAGGCAGCTCCCGGGCCCTCTCTCCCAGGGCCAGTCCGCAGAGTTGGATGGGCTTGTCTGCGACCTGGGGCCTGCACCATCCGTCGCCGCAGAAGCTTCCTTCCAGGTTCAAGCGATTCTCCTGCCTCAGCCTCCCAAGTAGCCTGTATTATAGAGGGTCGGGGAGCGGGATGCGCGCGCCCGGGGTCTCGGGGCTGCCAAGGACAGGTGGGCTCAGCGCCGCGGGAGAGGCTGAGGGTTTGTGGGACTTCTCTAAGGGAAGCCGGCCACGTGGAGAGGTCTCGTGGACACGAACTAGGCCTAGGCCTCTCCCGCTTTCTCCATCCCCTCCGACCGCAGCCCTTCCCCCGTCCGCGTCTTCTCCCGAGCTTCGTCCTAACCCCGCCACACCGCACCCCGCCCAGTTATCCGCCTTGCAGCTTTTCCCTCCCTTCTGCCACTTCACATCTCCTACCCCTCAGCTTCCTCCGCCCCTTCTACTCGCTCCCTTCTCCGGTCTCTAACCCTCCCCTTTCGTGCTTTCTCCACTTAATCTCACTCCCCCTCGTTTGCTTGCCCCCAAGCACGCTACTCCAGTTTGAGCGCTCACTCTTTTTTTTTTTTTTTTTTTTGAGACAGAGTCCTTTGCTTGCCCAGGCTGGAGTGCAGTGGCGTGATCTCGGGTCACTGCAACCTCTGCCTCCCGGGCTCAGGCGATCCTCCCACCTCAGTCTCCCTAGAAGCTGCGACTACAGGTGCCCGCCACTATGCCTTGCTAAATTTTTTTGTATTTTTAGTAGAGATGGGGGTTTCACCATGTTGGCCAGGCTGGCCACAAACTCCTGACCTCAAGTGATCCGCCCGCCTCGGCCTCCCAAAGTGCTGAGATTACAGGCGGACCGCGCCTGGCCCCTCAGTCTTTTAACGTAATTGTTTCTTAGTTTGTGTGGAAATAAGCTGCCTCCTCCCCTCGGCCCCCGACACAAGGCTAACTTCATCTTTTTTACTCACAGTGCAAAACAATTTCTACTACACAAAGGACGCTGCAGAAATACAGAATAAACTGTCGAAAGGAAATCGATCTCCACGCGAAGACGTTTTCCTCCGTTGGTCAAGTCGAAGGTCCTCGTTGGCCGTCGGTGAAACAGGAGAGATTTCTACATTGGTTCTTAGAGAAGTCTGTTCTTTCTTCCAGAGATTCAGAGACTGGGCCGCGGTGCCTCTTGCAGGCTGCACGCGGGGCTGTGAGCACCTCTGGACAGCTGCTGAGGCTCGTAAAATGCCCCGGCGAGAGCAGGGCGCCCAGGCAGCGAGCTCGGTCTGTCTGGTTAACCGCCCAGGCCGCGGCTGCGGGACGCCGGCAGATACCCAGGCCTGCCGGCCACGTGCCCAGAGCCCCGCCCGAGCCCCAAATCTGTGGCCCCTAAGCTTTGAGCTGGCGCCAGAAAGTGAGACCGGTGCGGCTCTCCTTAGGTTACTCCTAACCAGTTCCTGGAAGGTACTGAAGAAGGACGCGCCTCTGGGTTGCTCAGGCCCTCTGCTGTCCCCCGCAGGCGCGGCCCTGGCTTTCCCTCCAGGACCTAGAGGAGCAGTGGTTCGGTGCAGTCCGAGGCTCCTGGCGTTCTAGAGCCTGAAGTCCCTCGGCAACCTTTCTTACTCTCCCAGGGGCAAAGCAGAGAGAGCCGAATCCGAGCCCTGAGCGTCCACAATGTGGCCTCTTATTAGTGTGTTAAGCTCATATGGTTTTAAAAAATTATATATAATATATATTAGATATAATAAACATAAGTTTGCCAATTACCTCGGCTTGCATAGATAGAACGTATTACCTGTGGGCACAAGTACAAGCGTCTCCAAAGGAAAAGATTGCAAAGACTGGAACTTGGAGGATTTAGGGCCAAAATACTCTTGCTTTCAGCTGCTTAAGTGATTTTGGGCAAGTCATTAACCTCTTTCCCTTCGTCTCTTTATTTACCAACTAAAGTTATTGGGTAATCTCTGATTCCTAAGGTATTTTCCAACTCAGAGACTCTCCCCCACAAAGAAGCTTTTTTAAAAATTCGATTAACGTTTGAACAAGTTGGTTTTGCTTTTCCTTCTTTGCTTTTCTCTGTTTAAAAGAGAGACCCTTTGTCTCTCTATTACTTTCGGAAAGAGGTAGGAAACAGCTTCAAAAGGTGAAAACATCCAGAAAGATCTGAAAAAAAAATGGAAAAACAGAAAGTGAAGAGATCAACTAATGTCATAAAAACGTATCCAGTTTCTCCAGTGAAAATAAAACCAAACAGAGCCCTTTAGAGCTCAGCCTCTGGTTCAGGTTTTCACAGGATTATTGAATCTCGTTTGTAGAGGGCAGGATGTGTATTCCATTGATAGGTCCCAATTCAGACTATGTTATCTTCCTAGTCTAGCAAATGGAATACTCAGGATCTTAATTGTTTGTTCCGTAGAATGTGTCTAAAACCTGTGTCTTCATGTTCCTATGGTGAGTGGTGGAACCTGGCCATAATTGAAGTGGAGAAGAAAGGACTGTAGGAGGAATGAGGTTTAAGGAATCTCCAGTAGTGTGCCACCTTAACTCAAAGTCCTACCTTTCACTTAGCTGCTTTTTTTTTAAAAAAAAAAAAAAAAAAGAGAGAATCTCTCTGTCACCCAGGCTGGAGTGCAGTGGTGCGATCTTGGCTCACTGCAACCTCTGCCTCCCGGGGTTAAGAGATTCTTCTGCCTCAGCCTCCCAGGTAGCTGGAATTACAGTTGTCCGCCACCACGCCTGACTAATTTTTTTTTTTTTTTTTTTTTTTTTTTGTAGAGACAGGGTTTCACCATGTTGGCCAGGCTGATATCAAACTCTTGACCTCAACTGAGCCACTTGCCTTAGCCTCCCAAAGTGCTGGGATTATAGGTATGAGCCACTGCGCCTGGCCAGCTTCTTAGGTTCACACACAACATAGCCAAGGGTTAAAAACTCTCTTCCTGAATTCACTCCTTCATTAACCAGCAGTCTGCATTGTTTATGAGCTAGGCACTAGGGATTAGGGGGACACAATATGAAATAAACTTTGGGGTCCAGTTTACAAACTAGTGACAGAGATGTGTAGTATGAAAAGTGCTCTTATTGAGCAAGGCAGAGGTGTCATGGGAGCATTAAAAAGAAACCCCAGAGTCAACATTAAGGAAGACTATCCAGACGAATGCCCTTGAGCTGAGCTTTAAGGAAAGAGTTGAGGGGAATTTGGGGGGCAAGGGTATGGGTAGGCACCCAAGGACATGCCTGAAGACCCAAGGCTAGAAATAGCTTCCTTTGGAGAAGTTCAAGTAATCCTTTAAAGCAGAAACAAATGGTGCAAATGAAAAAATACAGAGTGGGAAATACAGCTAAAGAGGCAAGAAGCAGCTATATCCTGTGAGGGTTTAGTGTGGTGAATTTGAACTTTATCCTCAAAGCTATGGAAAGCTCCTGAAAGAGTTTTGAGTGGGAAATGCATGATATGGCTTTGCTTTTTAGAAAGATCATTTTGACAGTAAAATTGAGGACAGATAGGAGTGTTGGGTAGATTGTAGGGAAATGAGTTAGGAGACTGTTGCAATAATGCCTGATAGAAGTGATGAGTCTGAATTTAGGCAGTGATTGTGGCTGTGGAAATGAAATTGAGGGAGGATAGGGAGAGAGGGAGGGACTGATACAAATGATAATAAGAAGGGAGACTTGAGATAACCTGATGACTAATTGAGTGTAAATGATGACTGAAAATGAGAAGACAAAGATTCCCAGGCCTTGGCTTAGGTATCTAGAGATTCAGTGATGCCACTTGCTGAGAGGCCAAGAGTGAAACAGAAAGACGTGTGGTTTGAGACTTGCTGAGTTCATACGTCTGTGAGACATCCAAGTGGAGATGTCAGCAGTGATCTGGCCTGGAGGTTCAGATTTAGAAGTCACTAGCATAAAAACAGTAGCTGAAGCCCTGGGTTTGGATGAAGTCACTCAAGGAGAGTGTTCATTTGAAGAAGAAACTTAGGGAACACCAGTTTAACAGACCATCAGAGGGAAAGGAACCCTTGAAGGATATTAAGAAGGAATGGCCAGAAAGGCAGAAGGAAAACATAAGGAAACAAAAAATATTTGGGAGATACCTATTATCTTCTAGTTAATGGCCCAGAATATTTATATACATTATTTCAGGAATCCTTACAGCAACGCTAGAAGGTAGATGTTTTCAAAAAAAATAAAAAAAAAAAAAACCTAAAGTCTTAGAAGTTACGTAACTTGACTAGAGATGTTCAGCCTCTGGAGTCAGATGAAACCTTGGTTCAAATCCCACCTCCCAACAGCTATAGTATATATGCAGATACTTAATTTCTCTGAGTCTCAGTTTCCTCATCTGCAAAATGAGACTAATAAAACCTAGGTTTGAGAATTCTTGTAAAGATTAGATGAGATAGCATAGTAAAATGGTGGGCACAGAGTACATAACAGATGGTTATTATCCGTAATAATAACCATAACCACATATCACTATTTAACTCGAGTTCTACTGTCTATTCTTTAGCCCTTTGGCCAAAACATGGACTCCAAATTCTCATGGTGCTTAATGCACCACTGAGACCTAAGCCAGGCCAAAGTCTAATAATAAGCCTTTACTAAGGGTTTGGACATAGCCAGATAAGAATGAACGTAGAGAAACAAAGCCAGATAATCTGAACATTTATCACTTCATTTTTAGGAAACCTTCAAGAGTACTGCCTTCTTAACTAGCCCCCAGGAGAAGCCATCCTCAAAGAGTCCATTGACCTGAAAGTCCAACAAAAACATGATTGCAGAGGAAGTCAGAAGTTTTTCTCAAGACTGAAACCCATCTTCCAAGATTCTGTTACCTATCAGAGGACCTGCCTCTTCCAGACAAGTGATACAGAGAATGTGCACTTTCTCCAGAAAAGGTCATGCCTACCTCTAAGTGTGTGGCCTTTTTATATGGCCTCAACAGTAGAGCCTTAGAACACAAAAGAAGTCCAACATTCAAATAAAGATTATACACTTTTCATTATTCCTAGAAAAGATAAGACTTCTCATCTGAACTCTTCTTAATCTTTCACGACCCTTAGGTCTTCTTTTACTCAAAAAGTCACTATGAAAAGTAGTGACTTTTCTAGTTTTATCTAAAGCTGGAAACTGACTACAGTCCAAGTACAACAACAAAAGGAACCTCTCAGACTGAAGGTAGGAGAAAGATTTTGTTGCTATAATTGAGGGAAAAAACAGTATTTATGTTATCAAAATTAAAAGGTATAGGTAGATATGGAAATGAATAAATTATTGGTTAGTGTTCACTCATGTGTTTTTAATCCCCTAATATGTTTAGGTGTTTCAAAGTATAGAGACTTTTGATCATGGCTTTAGTACAATTCATGATGGCAGTTCTTTAATTTTTTTCTTCACACTTGTTTCAAGGAATGTAGAGACATATTCTGCCTTAGGGCTTTAGTCTGTGCACCTCTAAGGTGAGGATCCTATGCAGATTTTTTGAGAGTTAGGCACACAGCTTCAGGAAGCTAGAGTCTCTAAGTCATGGCCTATTTTGCCCATTATAAAAGCTATCGCCATTAACCATTTTTTTAGTCACCTGTGAAACATGGAAAAGATAAAATGTGTTGTTAGGTTTTATTTTATTGACCCATAGCATCCATTTTTCATGGGAATTATCCTCTTTAGGTTAAGAATTTTAGTGACATCCTTCAGGATGACAATAGGTCCCCCAGCAACAAGAAAGAATGGTTATGGTCAAGGTACTATGGGAAATGCTGGATACTGTGTTAATCAAGTTTCTTTACTGCCAGACTTCTCAGGTACATTAATTGTTAGCATACATTGTGACATTTCAGATGTATTTGACTACAAAATTCCTTTTTCTCAGAGTGTCTAAAAATACTTTCGTGTCATGGATTAGGCTTTTAAAAAAACTGTTATTTGCCATTACTATGATCATTACAAGGAGAGCATACGTCCACAGGAGAAAGTCACCTGAATTCTCTCTCACCATTGAAACCACATTCACCTTCTCCAATGAGCGTTCCTTATCCCCTCTCTTCCACCCTAACTGACAGGGGAACTCTACATAAATCCATAGAAGCCTACACATACCCAGATCATAGCATATTTATTTCTTTATTGATGTTTTTCTTTATTTATCTCTTATACTAAATTAATACAGTGCCTAACACACTGAGATACTCAAATATTTGTTGAATGACTATCAAATGAATAAGTATTGGAAAATTATATATATATTCAATCAAAGAAATTTCCTAGTTACAGATATGTCCAAGGGTTCTTCATAGGACACCAAGTTGTAGAAAGATTCAAAAAAAAAAAAAAAAAAGGACACCCCCTCTGTTGACACACCCACTAGGCAAACACCTATTCCATATCCTTCTGTCCAAGCAACCTTAATTGTTACCAAGAGCTCCTGTGAGTCAAACCATAGCTATATAATTCCATTGGATTGTTTCCATAAGGTTTTAGCTCAGGAAAGAAAACATGACTAGAGGAAAGGAATCCTTAATTACATCTTTAAAATATGATCAAAAGCAACATTGAAGAAAAGTGTTTCCAGGGAAGAGCTGAGGATGACACTCAGTTTATAATAATTCATTTTCCCATACCTCAGAGCATGTGATCAAAGCTGATATACATTATCTCAGTCTTGCTACCAGGGTGACTTGTTTTTTTTTTTAACTTTTTTTGAAGTTATTATTTGGATGAATAAATAGATGAGGAGGTGCCAAACCAGGGCCAGTCAGGATCTGCAATCATTCCTTTTTTTTTTTAAGTAAAGATGCTGTGGCCTTTGGCAGCTTGAGATATTATCATGCAACTCAGACCCTTTTGAATCAAGATGGGAACATAACATGTTAGAACTTGCAAGAGAAGGACAATGGAACCTCCTAATTAGAGGTGGAGGAGGTTGCAATCAGATTAGTTATTAGGCAAATCAATGTGATACAAGCACTCTTGACAACCTGTATGCTCAATACTGGGATCATTCAGTTAATCTGGGCCAGGGATTTAAGAGGTTTATACCCAATAAGACTTCAGATCAAACCAGTTAATCCTCCTTCCTACCACACCACCAGAGGAGGAAATAAAACCATGAAATTTCTAGTTCATTCTCTCTCCTCCCATAAGGTGTACTAACGTTGATTTTTTGGTAATTATTGCCAGATGTCCAAGAAAGACTGAAAATTTGCTAAATTCTTTGGCATATTTGGATGAGAGAGATGAAAAGTTCCTAGTCTAGAATCTGCATAAAGAAGAAATATGCAATGTATTTTTCTGAGGACCTGGTGGTGTGGTGACACCATTCTCTAAAAATGCTAAACATTTTACAAAGGCCAGCTCAAACATCTCATCTGTTTCTGAAAGAGGAATTCTCCCCTTCCCCCAAGTTTACGGCTTAGAGAAAGTACAGGGCAGGATTGGGACCAATCATTGGAAGGTGCAATGAGGTGGATTTTTTATTAAACCTAAGACTTTTCTATTATTCAGAGTTATCCAAAAATAATGGTACCTACAATTTCACAAAATAGTGAGTGCTCCTCCCTTTAATAATACTGTATGAGGGATGAACAAGGACATTTCTAAAGTTCCTTCCAATTCAAAGACATTGCTATTCTTGAATAAAGATTACAAGTTTAAAAATATGCTAGCTGTTCTGACTAGCAAACCTGAGACCTATCAACTCTGTACCTCACATTCTTTGATAAGTAATGGTTTTTTCTTCATTTGTTCTGAAAACCTGACAGGAAGGAGGAGATGAAAGGTAGAAAAAAACAAAACGAAACAACTTTTAAGCAATGAAAACATCTTGAACTACGTATTCACTATTTTATATTTTTTAACAGAAAAAGTAAAAGTTGTTCTTTGTTTACAAAAGGAAGAATTATATTGAAATAAATATTCCTTGGTCACCCAAATTGTGAGATACATATAATAAGTAGAAGGTTGATTGGGAATCATCATTTTACTCCACAAAACCAATTTTCAACTGTTCTTTAATAATCATACTCTAAGAAGGGCCTAAAAATGAACTTTTAATCTGATGTTTTCCAATCGTGTTACTTGCATAACAGCATATGTTACTTATAATATCAAAGAATAAGATTTTTTTTTAACTTTAAATTGGCTCCTTACTATTTTAGGGATAGGCTAAATTCTTTTAGTCTTTAAACCCTATGCTAACATATATAACTTGACTCTATCAATTGTACTTTAACATTTTTTGTTTTTTAACATTTATTTAACACCTATTATATGCCACCATTGTGCTAGAAGCTTTTACATAATTTGTATTTGGATAGATAGTTCTGGATCAGTGAGTTAGCAGAGGAGATTAAATTGTTAGTTTATAGGAAGACTTCAGAGAATTTATAGAGTTAAGCAGTGCATATAATAGTATGTATAATAATTATAACTATCTAGATTTCATGGTGCAGTTTATATCTTTCTAACACTTATGTAAATTCCTGTAGTTTATTCTTTTTTTCTGTTTCACTGCTTTCTATTCTTTTGCAATAGCTTAATAGCTTTATTAACATATAATGCACATACCCTTTTTTTTTTTTTTTTTTTTGAGATGGAGTTTTGCTTTTTTTGCCCAGGCTGAAGTGCGATGGCATGATCTCGGCTCACTGCAACCTCCGCCTCCTGGATTCAAGCAATTCTCCTGCCTCTGCCTCCCAAGTAGCTGGGATTACAGGCGCCCGCCACCATGCCCAGCTAATTTTGTATTTTTAGTAGAGACAGGGTTTCTCCACGTTGGTCAGGCTGGTCTTGGACCCCTGACCTCAGGTGATCCACCCATGTCAACCTCCCGAAGTGCTGGGATTACAGGCATGAGTCACTGCACCTGGCACCTTTACTAATTTATAACCTTTTTTTTTTTTTTTTTTTTGAGACAGAGTGCCCAGGCTGGAGTGCAATAGCATGATCTTGGCTCACTGCAACCTCCATCTCCCTGGCTCACACAATTCTCCTGCCTCAACCTTCCGAATAGCTGGGATTACAGGTGCCCACCACCACACCTAGCTAATTTTTGTATTTTTTTTAGTAGAGACGGGGTTTCACTGTGTTGGCCAGGCTGCTTTTGAACTCCGGACCTCAAATAATCCACCCGCATTGGCCTCCCAAAGTGTTGGGATTACAGGAGCGAACCACTGCACCCGACTTTAACTGTATTTAAATAGTAAGAGAGAAACTTGATGCTAAAGAACAAAAAAAGGCCTTACAGTCCATTTTCCACTAATATTTACATTTAAGTATGCTTTTAAGAACAGATGAAAATATTTTGAGGCAAAAAGAGAAAGACAAAGTTTGAGGAGAAATTAAGGGCATCTGAAAAACCGTATAAGAAAAGAAAAGTCAACAACATGCAGTATGTATATGAAGAAGGTGGACACTGTGGAGCCTGGAAACCGAGGTTAGTTGGGTAAATATAAAGAGGGTACATCAGGGCTTTTGAGAGAGGATGGGAAAAATTAAGAGATCAGCCAAGTTAATTTGGAAACAAGCCAGGTTCACATATAATAAGCTAAAGAACTGTCTGAGAAGATAGGTAATTCAAGAAGGTGGCTAAGGATGGTTTGCTGGAAAAGGAGCAAAGATAAAACAAAGTAGACACACCTGAAGTTTAGCTAAAGGGGAAAAATAACCTGTATCTACTCCTGTGATACAAAATGAAGACAAGTGGCAGATAGCCTGATAGTCAAAGATTCATGTTCTATTTCTGCATTCTGTCTTTTGATTCTAGGCTAAGTGGGTGATTCACAAGGAAAACCACATTGAAAAAAATGTTAATTAACCACATTGAAAAAAGTTAGTTCAATGTATACTAAATAATCTACTTTTAAAACCAAATGTAATTATAGGAGGATCCAGTTAAAACAACACTTTTAAAAAAATCGTATGCAGAGAAGAAATAACATATTACATTTTAATTTAAAATATGACATTTTAAATTTTACCAAATGTTCCAAGTCTAAATGGAACTAGAGTTATTGTAATGATGATCAGATTATTTGGTATTCATTTAAAATGTTACAAAACTTAAAAATATCCAGTGACTTTTTCACAGCAGAATTTATTTCACTTATTGTTTTTTCTAAAATTAAACTGCTGTTTTTACTCAGTGGATTCAAGTCAAAGTATAAATTAATTCTTGCCACTTTACTATAAGTAGAGCATAATTAATTAACCAAACAAATAGAAAATTTCTTTCTATTATTACATGTAATAAAAAAACTTTCAAGCTGCTTTGTTCTTTTACTACTTTGTACCCCCAACACAAGATATTTCCACTTTTCAACTACTCTTTTTATGTTGTTTATTTTAAATAGCCAGTCAGGTTATTTTTATTACACCTGGTTAGATCAGATTGTATATATAGGTAAATTAGTTATAATTGAGATTTCACAGATTCCTAAAAATTCTGATAATTTGTTAATATTTTAAAATTAGTATATCTTACTTGCACTTAAAAATTCATATACATTTATATATAGTGTATTTTTAATAAAAAGAAATATAAAACTCTGCTTATACAGATACTTAGAAAATTTTAAGATACCTAAATAAGTAAGAAAATAAACCATTTCTTAACCTTTTTTGAATCACAGATGTCCCTGAAAATCTGACGAAAGCTACAGTTTCCTCTCCCTAGGGGAAAAAAATACACGTGTATATGCAAGTGAAATTTTGCTTACAATTTCACAAAGTTTATGGACTCTCTGAAATCTGCCTATGGACCCACTGAAGGTCCATGAACTCTAGGTTAAAAATTTCTGCAATAAACCCACACTTTGTTTTGGCAAGATGGAAAACTTAACTATTACAAAATATGACTGTTTGAGCTTTCATTCTTTAGGGGCATGTATCTGAAAGGAATAATTTCTTTTTTAATCTCCTATTCCCTGAAAAAATTTGGCTCAGTTATCCCTTCTGTTTAGCCTTAAAATGAGGACCAATTTCCTTTGGGTCAAACCCCAAACTCTTAGTGTCTTGACTTTCTAAATGCTTGACAACTATAGACACTTTAATGAAATCCAAATGGGTGAAATTCAACACTTCATTCTGATGCTCTTTACAGATGTTCTTAATAAGAACACTGAAGAAGTCCTTAGAAACCTAGCTTCACACATCAGCCAAGGGAAGAAAGAATTCATTAGAAAATGAAGATAATAAGTAATTCCGGATAATAAGTATCTGTATCCTGTACCAGTCAATATTGTGCACTTACAACATAAACCTGTAATCAACTTTGTAGGGAAGTATGTGGCACACAGTCTGTCTGCTGACAGACTCCTGAGTAGCAATAGCGTTACACCATAGTACCTTCTGATGTTGGATATTTAAATTCTGCTTAGAATAATTCTTCCCCATAAGAACTTCATTTCTACAAATGACCATTTCTTTTTTAATAAACTCAGGAAGAAGAAGAAGCTGAAACAATCACCTTCAGCTATCGTAATATTAAAACAATTATTTAAATAGAAATGAAAATAATTACTTTAAAATAAACTTTATGAATGCTAGAGTTTTGTCAGTAAAATGAACATCATAACACCATCTACGTAGCTTAGGTTACCATAATCATTTTGTTCTTTTACTCTCTTTTCTTTCCAACAGTGGATAAAAGCTCATCTTATATCTGTCTTCAAAGCTCTGAATAGAATAGTTATGATCTGGAAAATGACTTCCCTGAACATTCTTTGAGACCATCTGGAGAGAAGAGTTTGCACACTTAGATGGACACAAAAGTTTACATTAAACCTGTTTACCAATGAATTTGCAACTTTGAAGGTGAAAAATACTCAATTCATCTGACAAGATACTAGTGGTAAGCATCCTTTTCTTACAATTTTCAAGAGTGTTAGCTTTACAGGAATGTGTGGAAGTGAGGCACATTAACCTGAAAGGGACGATCAGAAAGAAAGGTACTCCAGATTTTGCATTAGATTAAGTCAGAGCTCTGAATTCTGATCCAGAACTTGTCACTCTTGTTTCTTACAGAGCCTTAGGCAATTTACTTCACCCCACTACTACTCCCCCATTCATCTCTTTCTTCACGCATGAAACAAAGATAATGCCGACCTACCTAACAGAAGAAGGTTGTGTAAATTTAATGTCATGTTCAAAATATTCAATAATTTTAAAGCTATTTAGTTAAATTTTAGTATTTGATAAATTTGTACCTATGCCAAAGAGATGGCTGCAAAACAAGTGAGACACTATCAATGTGCTTGTGCCTAACACCATCAATAATCAAAATAACATGAAGTTAGAGGGAGATTAGAGGAAAATAGAAGTATATGGAAAGACAGAAAGGAAGCAAGGTTCTAGAATTGGCTTGTACCTTGGGAAAATCACTTGACCTTTTGCACCTCCATTTCTTCATCCTCAAATGAAATAAAATCCTCTGTATGATCTGTATTAATATTCTGTTTATTTTTAAATTTGGTCTCTTTCTGGTAGAATGTAAGCTCCAAGGGTGTAGAGACCTGGTGTCTCAGATGCTCCAGAGTTATCCCAACATCACCATAGTAATCCTAACATCACAGAGTAGCTACTCATTGAAAGTCCAATTATTAGACATTTCCTAAAGTCCCTTTCAGCTCTGATATCTGATTCTTTTATTAAAACAGTTTATCATGAACATTTCCAAGTATATAGAACAGTAGAGAGACTAATATAATAAACACCCCTATATTTATCACTCAGCTTTTCCAAGTCTTAATTTCTATATATTTTTTCAGATATCTTGAAGAAATAAAATATCATAAATACAATTGAAGTCCCCCATCAATGTGTAGTGGTCTCTAATTTCTTTCCTCTTTCTCTCCAAAGGTATCCACTATGCAGACTTTGATGCATAGTGTATAAAATTTCCAAGAACATTTATAGAAAGTATAAAATTTCCAAGAACATTTTATACTTTCACTGTACTTATATGAACTACATGTCTCCAAACTTCACATGAATGATAGGTACTTTCCATTCTGCAACTTATTTTTTTCCCATGTTACATTATGTGCTTGAGATTAATCCATGCTGATACATTTACTGCTAAACTGGTCATTTTAACTACTATATGGTATTTCATTATGTGAATAGTCATGATTTATTTATCCATTCTCATGCTAAGGGACATTAACTTTTTTTTTAGTTTTTCTGTATTACAAACAATATTTCAGAGAATATTCTTGCCCATGTATCTTTCTGTAGATGTGTTCTCTAGTGGAATCACTGGGTTAAAGGGATATATATCTTTAATTTCACTAGTCTGGGCGAAATATCTGATTTGCTTGCCCATATTCTTACTGAGGTGGTTGGTGACGTTATTTATTGATTTTTTCATTTTCTTTTCTTATTTTGCCCTGGGCAGGAAATGAAGTATTAATCAAGTTGACAAGAGCATCACTTTTCTATTTCTAACCTTTCCTAGGTTTAAACAGTTAGAAATGGGGCAGAATTCTTTTAGAAGTCAAGAAGACTAACATAAACTAAGGAGCTTTCAGATGGATCTTGATCAGAACCACATAAAAATATGGCCATGTCCTGTCATCACATTTTGAAATTTACAACACAGCACTGTCAATATGTGATGTTGCAAAAACAGTGCCACATGGTAAACATTGCTGAGGTCTGTGAATAAATCCCTCTG
Source organism: Cacajao melanocephalus (assembly GCA_963573385.1). NCBI lineage: Eukaryota > Metazoa > Chordata > Mammalia > Primates > Pitheciidae > Cacajao > Cacajao melanocephalus. Next base: position 45,279 of record CAUYLG010045645.1, on the reverse strand, counting down.
AGAGCTTATGACTCTTTATGACCCAGTTCACAAATGAAATAACTTTTAAACTAGAAAAACACTGACTTTTTAGATCAAGATAATGGAAAATGTTAAATTCTGACCCATAACACAAGCTGAACTACTGTTTTAATGCTGTCCTTAAATAGGCAACATGTCTATTAGTTTAATTTGGTATTCTGAATCCTGGATCTTAGGCAATTCCTTTAGCCTTGTATTTAAGATGATCTATTTGGAAAGATAATTATGGGAAAAGTTTCTTACTTTCAATCCCTGCAGTTAAGCAGCTTTTGTTTCCTCAATAGATATTAAAATATAATAAAGAACGTGAGAGTATATTATCTACTTAATGTAGTTTCTTTTTCCTGTATTTATTTTCTTATTTAGATAAAATATGTAGGGCATGAACAATGCAGTTTCACTGGGAGGTTTACCTTGGTAAAAAGACAGGAGCTATTACATTCTATCTTGTCAATGATCCATGGATAATGGGTCAGCAGGGGATTTAAGAACTGTATCTTTCAGTTCTTGCCAGCGAGATATATCAATGTGCACTGAGGTGAACCATAATGTGACACACCTTGCAGAACCCTCAAAACCCTTCAGGCACTCTAAGCTGCCTTTATGAAGATAGGGGACTAAGGGTTGTCAGTTAAGGATGGTGTTTTGTAAATAATTTCAGTAACAGAATGATTTCGCTATTTCTCCATATTAAATTCTAACGCATAAGTGTTAATCCTCAGGTTTAAAAGTCCTTAGTTTTGTTTCATTTATTTCCATTATATTAGCAGCAGATCTGTTTATACTGATAGGGTAAAACAGACCCAATATATACATTGTTTTATACATACATTATTTTATATATACATCATTTATTGTTAAGTGGAGGTGGAGGGAAGCAAGCTGAAAAATAGTTTTGCAGTATGATCCTATTTGTGTGTGATTGTCCAAATTAAATTGAGGTGGGAGCGGGTGATAAGAAACTTACCTTATACACTGATATGTACTGTTTAAATATTTTAAAATAAGTATGATTGTTTTTATCATCCAAAAAAAGTAAATTTGCTTTTCAATGTAAAAATATTACTTTCAATTAACAGTCTGCTGTAGGGTCTTTAAAATTTCAAGTTTTAAGGAAACAAATGATCTGCATTTCAAGTAAAAATTAGATTTATTTTTATTGAATTAATAAAAATTTTTATGAGACAGAAGTGATCTGATTTCTTGATATTTTCTAACTTTGGTGAAATCATCAATACTTTTCTAGGAATGCACTTGTTTTCTCAATTAAAACCATGTATCTTACAAGCTAGAGAGAACCTTATAAATTGTGTAGTGCAAATTCTCATTTTACAGATGAGAAACTGAGTCTCAGAGAAATTAACTGTTTTGTCCATAAACAATTTCAGAGCTTAAAAAAAATTAAATCCATCTCTGACTTCACGTTTATGGCTCTTTCTAGCAGAAATGGCCTCTTCCAGCTCTAATTTTAGTGTGATTATAACATAAATAATCTAAAAGCAATTTAGTTTATCTCTGATCCTAAAACCAGCACACTCAACACATAAAGCATTACTGCAGCAAATGAATGCTCTTTATTCAAAAGCTGAAGTAAGTCATTTGGTGACACTATTTTCATTAGTAAATTGAAAGAAAATTATTTTTATTCTGTGATTTTCCCATTTCAACCAATTATTATAGTCTCTTTCTTCTTCTGCTTCTTTAAATTAGGGAGCAGATCAAGAGAACAAAGAAGAACAAATAAATAAAATATCAAAGCTAAACATGTCTGTTAATATTAAAAGAAAAAATTGAAATTTGGGACAGCAGCAGTAGAAAAGAAAAGTACATGGGAAAGACCACAGAAGGGCAGTAAGCATCAAAGCAGAGAATAATTTGACAACTTCAAGGACAGTGAGTAAATAAGTAAAGAAAAGAGGGTTGAGATCTGTTTTATGTTTATTATGGTAGGCACATAGTAAATGGCTGATGGATAAGATAAAGGGAATGATGGTGTCAAAGGCTAACGCAGAAGTTCTGTCTCTAATACACATAAGAACTACCTGAAGAGTTTGTTTAAAATAGAGTACTTAGTCTTTATCACCAGAAATTCCAATTCACCCACTTAGGGAAGGCACAGAAATAAGTACCTTTGGTAATTCTAATGTTCACACCTTGAGAATTATTGAAGCTCTTAAGAGGGTGAAAATCTGGAACTAGATGAAGAAACCTAGAGAAGAGAAAAGATAGGAAAAGGAGCTCCAAGTGGAAACCAAGAAAGAAAGATAAACTAGAAAGTAAAGATGTAACTAAATTAGAAGAATGGTTTAGAAGTGGCATGGGGGTTATATGAGTGTGTATGAAAGGAGACAAGCAAAGATTGGTCACAGATAGTAAATCAAGATGAAAAATTACAAAGATGAGCAAATTAAGGCTTTATTTTAGACACTTAAAAATATTATTACCCTTTTCCTTTATAAAAGTAAAATGTGCTCATTGTGGAAGAGTTGAAAAATTTAAAAAGGAGAAGAAAAATGTACCCTTAGTTTGTCACTCATGAAGCTGCTGTTAACATTTTGGTATATTTTCTGCTAGTCTTTATTTCTGTTTAGTTTTTGAAAGGTGTTGTTTGTTTTACATAGTTGAGATAATACTGTTTATGCCTTTAAGCATCCCTTGTCTAACATCAACATCTCCTAACACAAGGTATTTAATGGAAACTTCATTTTAAACATCTGCCTAATATTAACAATAGCCAGTTCTCTTTTCATTCCGGCTAAGAGAACTCAGGTTTGTTCAGGTGGACGAGGGCTTCAGGCTCAAAGGTTGACTCCATTTCCACTCAAAAAAGGTGACTTTTTATTTAGTTTAAGCCAATCATGGTACGATTCTATTCCCCTTATCAGTGATTGGCTGAGGAAGAGGCAAGTGACATACTTCTGACCAATAAGATATAAGGGCAAATCTATATGTTAGATTTGTGAGAGAGTCTTAGTTCCTTAAAAGTGATACAAGGAAGACATAATCCCTTTTTCTGCCTACGGAATGTGTGTAAGGAGGAGGCAGCAGAGCTAGTGCTTGGCGCTGTCAGCCATTTTGTTGCCATAAAGGAAGCCCAGCATACATACTAAAGATGGAAGAACAGAAAAGTAGGAAGAATTGGACCCTAGTTGATCGTGACACTCCAATTAGTGATGCATCCCTGGGCCCTACTTTGAGACTTCTTGTCATGTAAGAAAATAAATCCCCTATTACTTAAGCCCCTTTTAGGTAGGTTTTCTGTTCTATGCAGTAGAAAACATTCTAACAGACATAGCATAATAATTTACTTAAAAATTTTCCTCTTATGGGCTATAAGGTCATTTACAGTTTTTCACTATCAGTTTTCGCCTGGGATAGTTTCAAGAGAAAAAAGTTACATAGCATAAATAATAAGGTAGCTTATGTTGGGGGGAAAAAAACAACAAGCAATAAAAAAAAGAAACAGGAATGAACTTGAAATATCTCAGGTCATCAAAGCTGAATCATTCTGAATCTCCACGCCCTTTATTGCTCATTGCTGTCAGCAGAGGTGGTTATCAGTGACAAGTTACACTATAGAAGGAAAAATTGAGAAACACAGTCTCAATATAACATACTAATAAAGGCAAACACGAATAAACCCCTAAAATGCAAAAGTCATTCCTGTTTGCAGTGCATAATATGGTTTCCTCAATTGTTTAAACCTTTCCTTATTATAATAATATTAAAATTACTTAGGTAATTAGAAAGGCAACCCATTATGCTAATACTTTTCTTGTATCAAAATTTGCTGTTGATTCTATACAGTGTTTAGTGCAAATGCATCTATTTCGTCATGTTGACAATCTTCAAGAACTAATGTTTCCCAAGGGCCTTTCAAGGGTAAGCTGCCCCTCCAGAATCAAAGTTGGGGTAAAAGTATCTGACTGAACATTATTTAAGTGAAGAGGTCCAAATGCCTGTGCTAATATCAACAGATAAACAGATGAAACTCCCAGTAACCACCTGTGGTTTTATCACTAGTGGTAGTCGGGCCTATTTATAATTTGAGATTTTAGATTTGTTGACTTTTTAAGTATTCAGTTGTTCTACAGTCAAATTTAAAAAATGCTTCCTCATGTAAAAAAGGGTGTGTCTGTGCAAAATAGCAATTTTAATTGCTACAATTATAAAGCACTAGTACTACAATGACCTACATTTCAAGGTTAGCATCAGTAAGAGCACCTAACACACATTCATAATTTTATAATAACAATTGATTACAGTGTAGTTCATTTGTAGAAATTATTTTTAAAGCCTTACTGGGTAGACTACACAATGAGATTACAGTCACAGCTCAAGAGTAAATACCTAACTTGTTCATGAAGCTCTTCAGTGCTGTGGTTATGACGCATGATATTTCCAACTCCTGGTCTCTTGCTAGGAGCATTGATTCATGAGTTGACTATGGTAGAGAGTGTAAGAAAAACACAGGCTAATCTAAAACTCAAATAATGACTCTTCTCTGAATCAAAAACACCAGCATATCAATTTCCTAAGATACAGGATATTTTCCCTATTATGTCTCATAAATTTGTTCATTTTCTGTACACTTGGACAGTCTAAAGAAGAAGAAAACAAAACCCAGAATTTTGAGAGGAACTCACCATTTAAAGGTTCACCTGGCCAGGCACTGTGGCTCACCCCTGTAATCCCAGCACTTTGGGAGGCCAAGGCAGGTGGATCACCTAAGGTCAGGCATTTGAGACCAACCTGGCCAATATGGTGAAACTCCGTCTCTACAAAAAATACAAAAATTAGCCAGGCATGGTGGCAGGCATCTTTAATCCCAGCTACTTGGCTGAGGCAGGAGAATCGTTTAGAACCGAGGGGGTGGAGGTTCCAGTGAACCAAGATTGCGCCACTGCACTCGAGCCTGAGCAATGAGTGAGACTCCATCTTAAAAATAAAAATAAAAAAAATAAAAGTTCACCTAAGATCATGAAGAGTATGTAGAAAGAGTCTACCCTGACAGAAGCTAGATCCTTTCTGAGCCTAGATGAATGCTGGATTTAAGAGTCTAGACTGAGGAGAGCTGCTAAATTAGCCCTATCAAAGGTTTTTAAATTATCTAAGTAGCCAAGATTCCGAAAATGTGTCACTCGATATAGAAAGGCAGAAACTGATCATGAAAATCAGTGGAACCTAGCACAGGGCTTGACACATGAAAAGCATAAAATAAGTATTTATTAAATTAATGAGTAAATAATTATAAATAAATTAACCTAAACTTTTAAAATAGTATGTGTATCAGATGGGGAACTGCTTTCTCCACTTCCTCCTCTCTTCTTCCTCTTTCCCTTCTGATTCCTATTTCTTCAACTAAAACAAATGGAGAGAAACAGTTTTCTGGTTGCACCTATCTATGTATTCCTGTAATAGGGACTTCAAGGATATGCCTGCAGCTTGGTAGCGAGCAAGGGTCATTCTTTGATAATTGGACTGAACCCTGTGTGATGGAACTGTGACACTTGTAGTCAGTAGGCGTAGGTGGGGCCGTGAGATTGACTATGTAGAAAAAGCCTACAGGATTAGGGGGGCTCTAGTGGCAGTCAATGTTAACTCTGCCCTAAAGTATTCAAATCTTCTGTACCAAGGCAGGCAGGATCTTGAGAGAGGAGGGGCAGGGAGGTCACTGAGTTAATTCTGTACAAACAAAAGAAAGCAAACAGCTGTTTCATTCCTCTAAATAACACAAGCACATGCACTCCATACTCCATCCCTGCCCCTACTCCTCAGGAAGACTTTGAGCTCATCCCATGCTGGGGAATGCATTTGTGTGAGCATTAGGCACACAGGCTGGTGAGTGGACATTTTGTTGCAGAGAATTAATCTCTGGTGAGAGATAAATATGGTTTCTAGCCAGCTCCCCTGAAAACAGAGCAAGCGATTAGTCAGGAACACTGTTTGAAACCTCTTAGTAAGTTGTGTTGAACAAAGTACTGTTGAGCAATTTTGAGTCTAGTCCTCAAGTCTCCATTTTTCTGGAAGATTCTAAAGTAAAAATATAGGATGTGTTGCTTGGAATCACCCTGAAAGTGAAACATGCCATCTCTACACAAATACATGAATTTTAAAAAAATCTGATAATGCCTTGTTTACCCTGTTGTTCCATAAGAAACAGTTTGTGAGAGCCTACTGGGCCACAGGTTCCTCTGTCATTCCCCCTTTAAACTAAATCACTTTCCTTCCAGTCTCTGCATAGTACTATTCTTTATCTCCTTCCAAAGCCCTCCAACCAAATCCTGCACTATATTTCGGGGTTGTCACTGTACTAGAGTCATGTTTCCTGGGAACCATTTAGGAAAGGTAGAAATGCCTCAGAAGGTGATTACATATTCGCCATGAGCTCTATACATGGAGTAACCAGCACTTCTGGCATTTTCCCAGGGACAAAGACCATCCAGTGATGGAAATCTCGCTAGTAACCTAATGCAGTTTGCTTTCCAGAGAAATCCTAACCTTCTGGAAGAAAGGATCCCCAACCTTGGAAAGAAATATTTTGTGAACATAGCTAAGTGGTTTCTCTTTTCTCCTCTTCTCTCCCATCTTCTTGAAGGTTGTATCTTCCTGTAAACTTCTGTAGGATTTTAGACTTCTCTCCTAAAGGCAGGATAAAGTCTCTGTCTATAGTGATAAATCATAGCGTTCAAAGTCTAATGGTAAGATAATTTGCCCATCATAAACTGTAACAATAGGCCAAGGACTTTTCAAAAATGAAGTGGCAAGAAGCTCCCACCTCTTCTATGCTTCCTGCTTCTTCTCATGCTGTGCTTTCAAGTGGGACAACCATGAAATCTACATGTTATATTAAGATTTTGCATTTATCTTAAGGAATAATACACAAAGAATCAAAATAAACAAAGGGGATAAAACCTCAGGGGCATCAATGTTTTAATATCTTTGAAAAACAAAGAAATAGCCCAGTTCTTTAATTCCAAAATGCCACCATACAAAAAGGGAAGGGCTGAAGTTGCAGAATAAGAATTCTGAGAAATCCTATTTTTTAAACGTAGGGATAAAGAATGCCTTTTAGTATTGAATTCTACAGAGGCAGCCCACTCTTTCAGAATCTAGAGGAAAAACAGAATTGAAATAGCAAGACACCTTTGCGGGAGTGTTGAAACAAACAAGAAGAAGTTTTATTTTGAAAATACAGTCTTTAAAGATAAAATTTGGCTTCCATTTTCCGTATCTAGGTACATCCGACAAGATACAAAAACAAACAAAACAACAAAACAAAGGCCCACAACATTATGTACAGAGCTCCAAAATGAGCTGTGAATATCTACAAGAAACTAGCATATACTCTTTGTGAAGGCATGTAGTGTGTGGCTTTCTACAGTTCTCAGTCCCCCAGAAGAAGAGTTAACTCCCTGGAGCTGCAGGTGCGTCTGCAGCAAGGGAAGAGCTGGGGTCAGTGAAGGGCTAGGGGTGCGACCCCCCGGGTAGGAGACGTGGAGAGGTGTCTGGGGAGGGGAGCAGCGGCGGCACGGGACAGATCCTGGGCTTCTCTAGAAGTCCTGCCGCGGGGTGTGAGTCAGGCTGTGCCGCCGCAGATCACAGTTTCGCCTGAACACTTTGCCGCACTGCTCGCAGCTGTAGGGCTTGATGTCTGTATGGGTGAGAAGGTGAGTTTTCAGATTACTTCTCTGATTAAAGGTTCTTCCACATGTGGGACATTTGTGTGGAGATTCCTGTTCAGATGTGAAGCAAGCAAAGGATTAATCCTTCACACCACCACTGCACCCTTTTCAATAGCTTCTGTCTTATCGGTATCACAAGCGTTAACATAACACTCGCATGACAACAAAAGAGAGGACTTGCAGGAACAAATCTGTGCTCCTAATCCTCCAATCAAGAAAACACACGTGCAGGCATAAACAGAGGCCGATTACACTGATAACTTCGGAGGCAGACCCGCGGCCACCTCGGTGGGCTTTGTGATTTCCAGCTCTTCACATTTCATCACCATGTCATAGGCAGGAAAAGCGGGAAGGAAAAACTCTAATCCTCTCTTAAGGAACTACATTCTCCTGGGTAATAAGACTCCTCTTTGCTGGAAAACTAAACTATTCCTCAATGTCCTGAAAGCTACAAATTATGAGGCCCCTGGGAAAGAGAGAGTATGGGATTTCACCTTGCCTCCATTATCAAAATTACCTTTATTTCCTCCTAAACACGAAAGCTTTAAATACAGGGCAGATTGGATGAAAAAAAATTTCTAAAATTAGGATTTATGATGATCAAAGTGGCCTGTTCTTTAAGGAAAATTAAAAAATGCTTTATGTTAAAATTAATTTTATGTATTAAAAAAATTAAGAGGGTTGCTTTTCCCCACCTAGAGAACCAATCTAAATAGAGCCTTTTGAGAGAAAGATTCTGCCATTGAACACCTTTTGTAAAACAATAATGATAAAATGAACCAGCCACTGTTTTAAAACAAGAAGACAAGCTTACCTGCATGTGTAAAGTTTTGTGAACTGCTAGAGTTCTGGACTGACAAAATCCTTTCCCACACTCCTGACATTTGAAGGGTTTTTCTTTGGAATGGATATACCTGCAAATCAATATAAGGTTTCATTGAAATAACTTTACCCCGATTGTGAAGAGTTACTTTAAACAATTACTCAAAAAGAAGTCATGGAAGAACAAAAGAAACAAGATTTTCATTTACGTTTTAAGATTTTTTTCCCCCTATGTAATTCTGTTTATAGTTAACCTCAACTAACAGATTCTCTTCAAAATATTCACTGGCCCGCAGGGCTTTATCTACACTTGATCGCCCTGTTTGGCATATTCTGCAGTTCGAAATCCCCCGGAATGAGCCTTCCTTGGCCTCCATGGTTTTCTCTGGGATTTAAACCGGCCAAATCACAAGGCTGAGTTTAGAGGTGCTAATTTTAGTGAATCCCTTAACAGCCTTGGAGGGTGGGTCATCTCCAAAGAACAGCAGGTAGAGTCCAGAAGAGATCCCCTAAAAAGGTCTCCCCCAGTCCTGAGAAGTTTTACTCAATGACAACACTTACATCATTGTATGTCTTCAATTGCCTTGTATTAATGCAGAGTTTAAGGTCGTGGAAGGGAGGTGGGAGCTGTTTGTAAATTCGGTGACCTCAAGACCGCCTCCCCAACCCACAAATACAGCTTAAAAGAAGGGTTCCCGTGGCAGGCTCTGGGGCACACCTGGGTGGGGGGGCTTGAGGCAGGAAGGTGAAGGGAGGGAGGAAGCCCCACTGCAGCCTGAACCGGTACCCCAGGGTCCCTCGGTTCTCCTTGCACCGCTCTCCACAGCACCGGGAGGGGACAGGATAACCCTCCCAAGACTAAGGCCCCACCAGAATGTTCCTGCCCAAGACTGAGGAAAGGCTCTCCCTCATCCCAAACAAGAACACAGCAGGCGCAGAGTGTTGGGGAAAAGGGTAGATGTTGGGAATTAGCTGAAGCGGGCTGGGGAGCGTGTTTGAGGGCGTATTCTAGATCACAGGGTATTATAATGATACTTGAAACGTCTATCAGGACTCAGTGTGTCCAGGACAAATTTGCTTTCCCTCTCCCCGCCATCCTCCTTGCCCGCCTCACCTGTGATCCCGCAGGTGATCTTGCCTCCGGAACGCCTTGTGGCAGATGTCACACGTGTACGGCCTCTCGTCCGTGTGGGTCCTCTCATGGATGAGCAAATTGTAGGATTTGGTAAAGTGTCTGCCGCAAAACTTGCAGATAAACTCTTTTTTCGTTTTGGAGGGCAACCTCCCTCGAGAGGGCTTTCTGTCCGGAGTCAATTTACTGAGGCCTGAGATGGGGCTACCCAGCCCCGGACTCAGCTTGGTCAGGTCTCCCATCTTAGGAGGATCCTCTTGCGTGGCAGCCACTGCCAAGTTGGCAAAGTCAAAACGGGGCCGGTCCTTGTGCAGGGCTGGGAGGACATGGGCAATGGCCCCCTGCTTGGGGTGGAATAGGTGAGTGGTAAAAGGCAGGGCCGGGAAGGGGAAGCGCGCGTCCACCAGCCCCTGTGCTGCCGCCATCTCCGTGATGGTGGAGCGGGTGATCTCGTGCACATTGGGATACCCCAGCGTCCAGTGGTTCATGTGCATGGTCTGCACCGCGCTGAGACCGTACAGGCCCTGCAGGTGGTCCACCGCAGCCGGGAAGGTGTTCACGGCCTGCAGGAAGGAGTAATTGGTGAGCTGCAGCGACGGATGGAGTGGGATGGGCGCTGGCAGGGCCTTGCTCCCCATTTTCCGGGATGCTGGAGAGCTGAGGGGACCACTCCTTTTTTCCAGGACTCAGAGGCGGGAGGGCTTGGGGCTCCGGCAAAAACCCAGTGAGACAACAGCACGTAGAGAAATCCCTAAAAACGACAGGGAAGAGAGGAAGAGACCGTGAGTATAATTCAAAGCTGCTCCTTCTGCCCTTTGGCACCCGCGCAGGTTACCACACCTAAGTCTCCCTCCCCACCCGACTCCAAGACCCCCGAAAGAAGCAGTGAGGGGACTGCGTAGCACCTGCTCAAATCCGCCTGCAGATCAGCCCTGGGCCGGGGCAAGAAGTGCTCTGCGAGCGAGCGGGCACCCGGCAACCCTTCTGGGCGCCCAGAGGAAGGAAGGTCAGATTCAGACTCTGGGCTGGCACGGAGCGGAAGACTCCTCGGTCCCAGGAAAATGAAAGGCAGACATTGGGGCAGCACTCAGTCCAGCCCACCCTCCCCAAGCCCGTCAGGAGAAGCTCAGACAACTGCAATGCCAATGCTAGCAGGCCGGGGCGATCCTCTGTCGCCACTGCGGCTCGGAGCTCCGGGGAACGATGGGTTGACGGGTGGATCATGAATCCCATGCGCTGCGCTGCTGCAGAGCCCTGCAGCCGCCTTTCCCGCGTTTACCCGGACGGCACCTGGCGTGCGAGAGCGCAGCCAGCGCTCTTCATCCTCCTGGGCCGGAGGACCCTGGGAGGGGCCCGCCTCGCCCCACACTGACCTCAGAGGTTTTCTTTTCCCTTCCTTTGCCCTCAGTCCCATTTATCAGCGGTGACGGGGCACAGGAAAGAAAAGTGACACCTCATGGGCTGGATTTGGCCTAGAATCGCCCCCTCCTCCTAACCAGGGGCTCTCCTCCCAACCCCCCACCAAGATCCCTTCCAGATGGTTTAGGCTCTCAAGGGGTGGGGTGGGGGCGGAGAACGTCCCTGAGGCCGAAATCCCTTTTCCCAGGCTGCTCCTGAACTGCTTCTCAGTCTGGTACCGAGGAGAGACAGAGAGGACGGAGAGAGGAGAGAGAGAGGAGAGAGAGAGGAGAGGAGAGAGGACGCTCCGTGGAGGGTGAAGAAAGAAACTGCAGGGGAGCCCGCAATAGGCCAGGCACTGGGTGGTCCTGCTGGCCTGCAGGAACCTTGTCTGTTGACCTGGAGGTGAGTGCGGCTGCGCTCCCGCCACCAAGACGCCTTGTCGGGTTTGCGGCCTGGGCCTAAGCAGGGCGCTCCCCTATCGCCGTGCTCCCAATGGCAACACAGGTCCGATTTCAGACCCATGTTCTCTGGGAGCACCTCACCTGCCTTCACGGTGGGCTCACCTTCTCCCACTGCCAGCCCCTTCTTAGAAAGGGATTCTGCCAGCTCGGGGGACCAGGCCCTTCCCTCTGAGGGCGGCCCCCCAGGTGTAGGAGTCAGAGCTAAGCACTTGTCCCGGAGAGGGGCAACCCGCTACTCTGCGCCAACAACCGCCAGGCCTGGCGTTTGAACCCAGCGGGAAGGCAGAAGATTCCAGCCTTCCCTTCCCACCTAAACCCTTCCGGTGCCTGAGGTGTCCTCTGCAGCGCCTTGTGAAGTAATGTCCCTGATTCCAATTGTGAGCCGACTTAGGGGGCTACACTAATGACAGAGCGCTCTGGCAAGGCACGATCTGGCTGCCTCCACGGGGCCCACACCTTCCTCTGTTTGGAAGGGCTCGGAGACAGAGATTTATTAACGAATCGCTTCGGCTGTGTGGTATGCGGTCTGGGAGTTCAAGCTAGGAGTTAATGAGAGGTGTGTAACAGTCAGAGGGTCTCAGTCAGAGCATTCAACCACAACTGCAAACCTCCATTAGTAATCAGCTTTCCCACCACAAATCACGATTCAGTTTTGCTCCGCGGCAACTCTCAGAGTCCTCTCTTAGGAAGGCAGGAAAAAAGGATTCTACTAACATTCCTGGTAATCTATCTGATTATTTCCCTTTTAATTAAAAATAATAAATTACACCTTTATTTCCTTCTCTTTGCGAATGAGGATTTTCCAGAGATTCAAAATATTATTTTTCCCTTCGTGTTGAAAAGTAGCCTCTCTCCCATAGAGAGGAAACTGAAATGATTATTTGGGTGTATTCCCAGACTAGATTTCTTAGAAATAAATACAGGAGGCAAAGCACAACTCCCACCACAGGATTATGTGTTGGGGGTGGGGGGAGAGGTTGGGGGGAGTGGTGTCAGCTAAAGTACTGTTGTAACCTGTGACTTCTATTCCAAATGCACAGTGAACTCTGCCATAAAGGTTACACTGCCACAAAGGTCAGTGCCGTCTTCTTTCCCTTTTTTCTGAATGGTTTATAACACAGAAATTAACAACTAGCATAATTCAGGTTCGTGTTGGCAAAAAAAAAAAAAAAAAGTGTTATTTCATAGGATGTTTTAATTTGCAGGGCAGATAGTTTCTTCACAGGGGAAGGGCAGACCATTGGTCCCTTTAAAACCCTTTTTTAAACAGAACCACCTTAAATATCCACCAATGGCTCTTGCCACAAATAATTCGGAAGTTTAAATTTCCACACTCCCATTGAGTTGCTGGAAATGTATGTCAAAAGAAGTATTTTAAGTGAATGCAGAGATCTTAACGTACTTTCGTTTTGTCTAGAGCTGAGCCTTGTAGTTCCCACACTCCATTTCAGGAAATAACAGCGATCATTGCTGTCATTTCTCCACCATCCTGTTTCAGACCACTGGTTACTTTTAATTTTGCAAGGAAATAACTTAAACCAATGAAGAGGCATAAATATTTTGGTGGAGTTGAGGCTACTTTTCTTTCATCAGTCTTCTTTACAGGAATTTCCAGGCATGTGGAGAAACTTCGTAAAATTTAGTTGACTGGCTGTCAACAAGGGAGATGTGTACACAGTTCAGTGAAGCTTTCAAAACATTGGAAAAAAAGGTAAGAAGTAACTTGATAGGGAGTTTTGCTCTTTGGTAATGGTATTATTACATTGAATTATCTAAAAAGAATATACAGTCAGGGTTCATCTGCTAAAACCTGTGCATCTGTATCTGAAAGAAATGATTGATGGTTGGATAGGCTCGCTGAATTTCAGCCCAAACCACAACAGAATTTTACATAAGTCAGAGAGCTATAGACTAAGTAGATCTAAGGAGATCATTAAAAAGAAAAAAAAATTGTTTAAGGCCAGACTGTATCAGGTGAACAGAGAAATGGCTGCGAAGTTCCTGCCCCTTCAGAGCGCCTCTGTCTTCCCAAGAAGTTAATTAAATTAAGATGCCTTCCGCATAAACTGGGTTCTGTTTCTCTCTGCTCCCCTTGCTCCCCCAGTGTAATTTTCTTGTTCTGTGCTCAGGACTGGTTTGTTTAGCAGAGAAAGTGGCTGTCTGCGCCCTTTAGCTTCGGGAAATGCCAGCCCCCTTTTGTTCTCTGCTAACAGGTAGGAAGACAGATCCAGGACTCCCTCTACAAACACCTTTTCCTCGCTCCTTCTTCGAACAACTGCAACTCCTTTCTCACTTGCCGTTTCTCCGGAATCCGAGCGTTTAAGCCCCCCGGGAGTTTGCTTTTGGCCCCCCTCTGTCAGGACTGGAAGGTGGAAGGAAAATTTAAAAGCTTCAAAAGGTTGACGAATTACCGAGGACTGAACTATTTCACTCTGGAAACGCGCCTTCAGCGTCGCTGGCTGGGAAGGCACCGTGTGTCCGGGCCAGTCCACGCTGCATTGCCGCGGCTGCCCCGGGACAGGTCGACCCGGGCTTGCTAGGGCAGAGCCAGAAACACCATGGGGTTGTGGGGTTTGATCTCAGTGGACGTCGACCAGCTTTTATAAGTCTTGCTGACTTCTTAAATATCCCAAAACAAAACGAAGAAACAGTACGTAGAAGTGCGTGTGATTGGGTGTTAGCTGGGAGTCGCGTGCCAGGGACCAAGGAAGAGAGAAATACAGTGCCCTGAGATTGCATCCCTATCATCTATTTTCACATCTGAACTTGGGGCACACCAGACCGAGAATCTGAACGCCTCTTGCACCCTCAAACCCTTCCTTCCAAAGGGCGGCTACAGCCCCTTCCCAGAGCGGACACTCACCTCCGGGAGAAAGGTCTGCCTGGGCAGCCCGGCTCAGATCCGGTCCAGGCAGCGAGGCGCACGGCTTGGAAAGATCATTGAGTCCACGTCTAGCAAACTTCTTTTCCCGCGCGGAGTCGCGGGAGTCGCGGACATGATCTGGAGGACCGCGAGCTGAGAAAGCGAGAGCGGATCCACTTCTTCGTCAGAGTCTGTGAACGCCGACTATGCAAAGACCCGGGTGCTTGGAGCGGGCGCTCAGCGCTCGCCCAGAACCCCGCGCCTCGGCGAGCCTCTCGCTGCCGACTTCGGATGAGGTCGGAGCCCGCAGCCTTGCAGGGCCATCACCCTCCAGCAGCAAGCGCGCCGAGCTCCGTCCCCGCCCGCGTCCCTCCCCAGGCTGCCCGGGGCTGGGAGTCCTGTGCTTTAGTAGCGGCCCCGCCTCCCCTTCGGGCCGGCGTCCCGCCGCCGCGCGGGGCCCTAAGCGCCCTGGCTCCGCCTTCGCGCCCAGCGTCTGCTAATGGTCCACTCTGTTTACTTGTGTTTGGATAGCAACTGAGTCTTAAAGGCACAGGTTTGCTTGAGGTTTCCCTGTTATAAAGACGCAGTTGTAGGTGACTCAGTTCAAAATTCACACAAAACACAAAGCCCACCCCCTTTCTTCTCGTCGCCACTTTTCCTCATACTATTAGAAACTCGACTACTGCTTCTCTGCCTCTCAAAGACCCTACAGAGGAA
Organism: Cacajao melanocephalus; assembly: GCA_963573385.1. Lineage (NCBI taxonomy): Eukaryota > Metazoa > Chordata > Mammalia > Primates > Pitheciidae > Cacajao > Cacajao melanocephalus. Next base: position 30,177 of record CAUYLG010045645.1, on the reverse strand, counting down.
CCCAAAGGACATTTAGTAGTTTTATTTGGTGCGCTCGCCGGCTTAATTTGCACATCTTAACATATTCAATACAACTACCTTCTTCGTAGAGTAAAATCAATCAGTTCTAGACTGTATTCTCCAGCACAAATCACTGTTTCCCCAATTTTAAACAGCTTTGTACATACTTTTGGTTAATTATGACTACACGTGTAGTCTGCTTTCGCCTGCTGTTTTCTAAACGAAGTTTGTTTATAGAGGTGACAATTGACTAATTTAGTAATTATTGCAAAGACGCGTGGAATGCCCCAGGAGAAATTTCTTCCAATATTTAAGCTTTAATCAGCAAATGTTCATTTCATACGCAGTAAACCAACTTGGTTAAGAGTGGGCATCTGCAACCCATTGGCGAACAATAAAGAATCCATCTGGAATGGGTGAAGAACAATCATTTTTAAAATTCAGAAAAATGCGATTCTAGTTTTTCAAAACATTCATATCTTCATTCCCAGCAAAAACTGAGTTCACTGTTCAGTCGCCAGGAAAGTTAATCGAATTCAAAGTGCAGTGATACATTTTTCAAGTTCTTCTAAAGGTTTGGTCTTGTGTGAGTGAAATTACAGAAGGCACCTCAACCACTCTGGAATAGGGGTGACCGAGTGACAGGAAGGAAATGATACACACTCATTTTAAGCAGCTTCTTTTCAGATGAAATCTGTGTGATCAAAACTAAGCAAAAACGCCCTTCGTCCCAGACGAGTCTCCAGATGATTTGCGTTACCCCACGGCAAGCCCGCACTTTGAGGACCTAGATCTTCAACCAAGAGGCTGTACAATTCAAAAGTGTTCCGTCGAAAGATGGTTTGGGATCAGACTCCCCAAAGGACAATTTTAAAAATCTCAATCGTGCGGGGAAGTAGACAAATATAAGCAGAGGCTAAAAACAGTCAAAAAGCTAAGCAGTAATTGGGGAATCAGGCAGAAGCTCCCAGATATATTTTATTAAGATAAAAATCTTTCTATTTTATTTATGCCGAGGTGGAGAGAATTTTTCGTTCCTTTGGTAAAGCATAACAGGGGTCGCAGATCTTTCTGTCTTTCCCATTTTAAGTTCGCAAAGATTAAAAAGTGAGCTTGAAACGGAGATCCGAGTGTTTAATATCCTACAGTACTTAACTGCTTCAGAGTACATTTGACACACAGAATGGAAGCAGCAGAATGCCTAAGCATTTAGATTTTTTTTTTTTTTTTATGTTTTCCCTGGTGGGTCCCGTGGGGTCCTTTCATTTTAGAGCTCAGTCCTGAGCCTCAGCTGCGGGATGCCTGCGGTCCCCTCTCTCCAACTGCTTCATTCCTCCCGCAGCTTTTCTCAATTTGGGAGATTTGGAGGGAGCTTTCTCTTCTTTCACACTCCCCAAGTCTCCCACTCACGGGGTGGTGACCTGAAGAGCGTTTCTGCTCTTCACATTTCCTTTTCATCAAAGAGGAGGCAGCTCCCCAGCAGCGGGTTTCACACCTTTCCCGCCCTTAAGTGTGCGTACGTTGGGTGCGGAACCGTTTGGTTTTCCCGAGGGATAGACAGAATTTCCAACCACCCACGAGCTGCGCCCTGTTTCCGCAAACCTCCTAACCCCGGGGTTTTTCCATAAATGTGTTTACTTCGTCCCCCAGCCTGCAAAGTTCCAAAATGGAGTCTGGGCCACGCCGGCTGTCTGGGCACGACTGAGGTCGCTTAAAAGGTAAGGAAGAGTCGATGAGCTCCAGCTTTAGGGGATGCCGCGTGGCCTCGGCCGCCTGCTGGCCCTGCCGCCTCGAAGGGCAGGTGCGCGCCGGGCGCGGTGAGCGGCCGGGAGGCTTAGTACGGCGCACCACAGTCCGCGGGCGGTTCTAGGCCACCTCCGCGCCCACCCCGGGCGGGCCCTTGCGTTTCTCCAGGCTCAGACCCAGCCAGCCCCTCGTCCCGGCCGGCGCCGGCACTGCGGGGCCCACCCAAGGGAAGTTCCCCCGCCAGGTTCCCCGCCCGCCCCCAGCAGTCCCCGGCGCAGAAGATAGGCCACCGGGCCCACGGGCGAGTTGTGGGGTTCGGGTGTGCGAACAGGGAAGTCCCGGAGTCTGCAGTGGCCCAGCCGCGCCCCGGGGGCTGAGTCTCCACGGAGCCGTTCCACTCCCGCCGCGGCCCGGGGGACCTGAGCTGCTGGCTGGCTTTGAAATTTCCGCTGACCCGGTCATCTCCTGTCTTCGCGGCTCTGGGCTTTCGACACCAAGGACGCTCCCAGGGAAATGGCTAACCGACGAGGGGCGCGCGGGCAGTGGCTGCCTGAACCCCAACCGCTGCAAGTTTACGCCCCGGGAGGCCGGGATGAAGGCCAGGGAGAGGAAACGCGGAGGAGGTGGAGGAGGAGCGGGCGCGCGGCGCAGGCCCCTGCCCCCCGCCCGCGGCCCACCCAGGAGGCTCTGCCAGCTAAGCAGCGAGCAGGTGTCAGACACAGACTTCCCTGGATTTGACTCTCAGCCTCTCCCACTCGGACCGCGCGCCTCTCCCACTCGGTTTCGGATCCTCGAAACTTTTAATCTTTAAAGAACACATTATGGAAACCTTATATTTTTCCAGGAATCCCAGCCACTACTTCTGGGGACTCGCCTCCCTTCTCCTCAGCCTGTGCAGAGCTGGGACCTTTTGTATTTGAACTTCCCGCACTGTTTGCCGTTTTTCGCCAGAACCTGGAGGAATTGGGAGCTCAGCTCTGCTCAGGATGCCTGCACCCTGGCCCCGGAGTAGCAAGGACGCCCGGGGAGCCCAGAGGAGAATTGCGTGTTCTAGGCCGAGTTGAGGGTGCGGAGGCAGGGGCAAAAGGCTGTTACATCTTTTAAAACAGCGCGTCAGCGCCGGCGCTCTCAGCAAGGCTGACTGAGTTGGGAAAGCGCAGCCGCGGGCTGTAGTGAGCAGCCGGCGGGAAGGGCCGCAGCGCCCCCTGGAGGCACGCTCCGAGCTCTGCGTGGTGCGGGCTGAGGGGGCGGCCACCCCAGCGGGCTCCGCGGCGTGAGGGCTTGGCCACCAGTTGCCCCGCCGGCCCGGCGGCTCCCTGTACCTGGGCCCGAGCCCCTTTGCTGCAGAGAGTCGCGTGCGCGGCATGGGTCCTGGGAAGAGGGCCTGGGCCTATTATCAGGGCCAATAAGCCACTCCACCCCCACCGTCGGGGCCATTGTGGGAGCCCCACACGGTGCACCCCGCCCCCAGAGACTTTTCTCCTGGTGGGTTTCTGATACGAATTTTTCAGACCCACTACTCCACTGCGGGCTGGCCTGACATCCCCAGAGGAGGTGAAAGACACCCATTCTGACCTCAGCACAGGGAGTTAGCAGGCGGTCCGGTGCGGGGCGGCGCAGATTCCAAGGCCGGGGACCTTGTCCCCGAGGGAGATGCAGAGGGGTTTCCCAGGTGACCACGTGTAGACAGGCTGCCCCACTCCCACGGATCGCGCGGGGGCCTTCCCGCGTCTGCGAGAGCTGAGGGTCGTTCCTTGCTCCAGGAGCCCCGCCACCCCGAGTAGGGCCAGGCCAGCCAGCCGTAGGCACCCGTGGCCAGGCCTTGCCTTTCGACTCTTCTTTCGGGGAGAGGGTGAGGAAGGCGTTTGGGGCCCAAGGGAGCTCTCCTAGCGTGCGCCCCTTCCCCTGCTTCATTCTGCGGGAGGCCGCAGCTGGTGCCCTTCCAGCCACCAGCCTGCGAGGCACTGAGTCACCGGGAAGGGGAGCTCTGTGGGGAGGCCGAGCACTGGGACGCAGGACAAGTTGCGTGGCTGTGGCCGGGGTGGGCTAGCCTGGGGGCGGACAGTTCCTTGAGCCCCGGTCCAGCCGGGGTTTGGATTTCACAGGTGAGGCCCTCGGCTGCCGCAGAGGCTGAGCCCAGAGCCGGCGCAAGGCCACCCAAGCCACCCGTCAGCCCCTCGCTAGTCGCAATATGCCTCCACAACCCTGGAGCGTGAGGATGGTCCCGGAGCAGGAGGCGGCGGAGGGGCAGACCGGCTTCCGCACGTGCTGGATAAGGCTCGGGCACGCCGAGGGGGTAGTCTCGGGCTCCTCGCGCGCGCGGACACAGGGCGTGCTTTCGCCTTCCAGTGACTCCAGGGAAGGGGATCTCCTGTAGTTTGCCTCGTCTGAGAGAGCCAGGCCCACATCCATGATCCCGCGTCCAAGGCTGCTTCGAATTCATCGTGCTTTTCGAACCGAGCGCGTCAGTGTCTGTGACAAAGAAGACCAGGTTTACAGACGACAACGCAGTGGAGGGCAGGCCCCAGGCGCCTCCGAGGAGGGGGGCTCTGCGCACGGGGCCCCTCTGTGAAGGCCCCAACTGTCCAGGGCTAGACTGGTCCGGCTGTCGTGCTCAACCTGGTTAGAAGACGGATGACAAAAAAGAACATCCTCGGAAAAAGACTAGGGCATGGTCTGCAAATCTCTATTTTCATTAGGCTTCCGTGTTGTGTGTGTTTTTCAACGCACTTGCCAACGCTTAAACATTGGGAAAATTCAAACGGAAATCTTGATTTCCGATGACCTACGTTCCTACGCGGCAGCGAGTGGGCTGGAGCTGAGCAGCTCTACCCTCCCATCTTCGGACTTGTTTTTGAAAGGCCGGCCGAAGATTGCCTTGGACGTTCCTATTCCCGCTGCAGATTTCGTTTCCTTGGAACGCTGAGATAGGTCCGAGTTACCCTCTAGAGCAGCGGTTCTCAAAGTGTGGTCCAACAGCATGCGCATCATCTGGAACTTGTTAGAAATGCACACTCTCTAGCCTCACCTAAGTCAGAAACTAGGAGTGGGGCCGGGCAATCTGTGTTTGAGCAAGCTCTCACGGTGTTTCTGATGCATGACAAAGTTTGAGAACCACTGATCTAGATCAAATTGACATTACGGCCCATCGCGGGTGGGTGCCATTCATCTTTCCCGTGCATGCTCTCTCTCCTGCTCCATCCCTATCTCTTCCTTCTTCCTCCACTAGAGAGAGTGTACGCATAAACGCATCGGCTTTAGGCAGCTTATTCATTAATTCATTCACTCACTTATTTCTCATTCATCAGACTTTCCAAAGGCACCTCCAAGTACTTGGAAGCGTGCTGAGGATACTTAGGGGAACAAGGCTCGACCCATCCCCGCAAGGGATAGGCATAAGTTGGTGGGGGGAGCAATGGAGAGAAAGTTCGGGCCGGTGGTTGTTGCTAATTAGTATTTTTATCTAAAACTAGATCTGACTAGTATTTCAGGAAATGTCACACCTCATTTTACAGTTTCTAACCATTTGGAGCACTTGCCTGCTTTCCTTGTCCATGCCAATGTCATTCTCTTATTTTCATCACATTTTACAGATTCTGTGTGTCTACTGCACAAACTTCCACACACATCTTGACACACATTACCTACACCTCGTCTACCCTCTGCATTGTCAGTGTGTGGCATTAGGGATGAAGGAGTGTCACAATCTGAGAGACCGTGGGGGTGGGCCAGGGCTCAGAGTCTCTGTGCCCCTGAATTACCCTGATGCTGGGCAGGATGGTCTGAGGACAGCTGGAACTGACTCACATGTTCCCCTCATCCACTTGGTGCACACTGGCTCCCACCCTGCTTCCTGCTGCCCCAAACTGCCTAGCTCTCCACCTTCAGGTGCATCCAGTATTGAAGTCCTGATTTGTCACCTTAAGATAGAATCAAGTCCCTTTGTCTTTTTCTAGGAAGTACAAAAGAGTCTCCCTTCTCCCCCAACTAAAAATCTTAATGACACTGGCACTTTCTAGTCTTCTTATCCCAGGTCAACTTCCCTTATGATTGTTCACTTTGCACTTTCTCTCTAGGACATTCACTTGAACTTCTGTCCTCAGCCAGCCAAAGAACCGCCTCCACTGGGCCATTGCTTCCCTCTGGAATTTTCTAGTTTTGGGCAGTGAACAGTAGAAGGCACTTTGCCTCCCCAAAATCCTGTCTAACTAGAAGCCTCTTGTCATCATCTATTTTCAAGTTTTTTGGTGTTTTTTTTAAGCTTTCATTTTAGCGAGGCAGTGCATGGAAGCCACTGAAAACACATACAAACAAAAATGAATTTTCATACTGACCATAGTCATAAATTGTACAAAAGTATCCATCATCTCCGCTTTGACAAAGAGGTGCTATTTTCAAATGATCTTTTCTTATGGGGATGCTCAAAATGTAAAATGAATAGTGGTCAGGAATGTGGTCATCTCTTTACTACCAGTGATCATAGTTCTTTCTTCTTTCTCTCTCTCTTTCTTTCTTCTTTCTCTCTTTCTTTCTTATTTCTCTCTCTCTTTCTTATTCCTTTCTTGTTCTGTTTTTTTTTTTTTTTTTTTTTTTAGACAGAGTCTCCACTCTGTCGCCCAGGCTGGAGTGCAGTTGCACAATCTTGGCGCACTGCAACCTCCACCTCCCAGGTTCAAGCAGTTCTGTCTCAGCCTCCCAAGTAGCAGGGATTACAGGCACCCACCACCATGCCCAGTTAATTTTTGTATTTTTAGTAGTGACGGGGTTTCACCATGTTGGTCAGGCTGGTCTTGAACTCCTGACCTTGTGATTCACCAGCCTCGGCCTCACAAAGTGCTGGGATTACAGGTGTGAATCACTGCGCCTGGCCCAGTGATCCTATTTCTTAACAGAATTTTGCTTCCCAGTGCAGATGGTTTGATATAGTAACATTTGAAGCAGCCAGCACTTAGGAAACACCAAGGCCTATATTTGTATGTACATACAAGTTTTAACAAAGGAAGATATAGTATATCCTTGTAGCTGTTTGCCTATAAATATTCCCCTGAAGGATTAATACGCTATTCCTGAATCTAATCCAAGCCAAGCCAACTCTAAAAATCCTGTGAAGTACCAACTCATAAGCACATACAATTCCTTTTCAATAAATATTTTTGAGTGTCTACTATGTACCAGGTATGAGACGATTGTGTTATTGTTTGAAAACTTGAACTTTGATCCTGACTTGGGGGTGGGAGTGAGGACAAGGAAGGTGGAATTTTAAGGTTGGATTCCCTTGGTTTTGTGAAATTGTTAAAAGTATTTGTACTTAATGGCAATCTTTAAAAACATTTATTGAATTCTCTCTTACATTTGTAGCCATTTTTATAAGTCAAGGAGAGAAAATCAGTGTTTAAGCCAGCCCATTTATTAGAAAGTGTATGCCAGCACAGGCTTAACTTCTGGCTTTCCAACTGGAAGACAACATTTTATAATAGTGTTATTTCACTTCATGCCAGGTGATAATTCCACTGTAGATTCCTTGTGATTGGTGACCATAGCTCACTCAAGCTGATTCTCACTTCCTGACTGTAAGGAGCCACAGAGAAAAAACAAATCATTCTTCTTCTGGCACCCTTGCTGGAGGAGGAGTAAGGGAAGTGGCAGATGGCTGGATTGGCCCCATCCTCGTAGTTTTTTGGGAGAATTTGGAGCAGGACCAGCTCAGATCAAAGTTTCAAAGAATTCAGGCCTACAAGAAGTGATGAGCTCTGTTATCTTTGCCTCTGAGCCCAAAACATAGACAACTTCAATGGATCTGGAGACATACCAGTATGAAAAGCCCCCCTCCTCTCTCCCCATGTACTATGTCACAGTGTCTGCTCACACTGCATGTCTAAGCCACATTCTTCATTTTTCAGTCACCAAACCTCTCTTCCCATGTCCTTTCTCCCTATACTCTCCCTGGCCCATGCTTGGCAAGCGGGCTTGCCTCCAGGAATCAAATTGGGTGGATGCTATGATGTCAGGACACTAGGCAGCAGCGTTTCTAACGTGTTAGACCACAGTTGCCTTTTTCTTTTCCTGGAAAAGTACACAAAGTGCAAGTTGTCTCCCAAGCCATGAGGCACACATCCAAATGCCCTACGTGGTGGGCCCGCCCAGGCCCAGGAGAGTGTGGAGAACAAGTGTGTCATATGGGTGTGTTCACTAGTCCTGCTTCCCCTCTGTCTCATCCTTAACCACATTCTCTTGACAAGCCATATGGCCTGGGAATATATTAAGGGCATGGGCTTGTAGAACCCCTGCAGAGCAAGGGTGAAATAGCAGAGTGCTTTTTTAGACTTGTTAATTCATTTAACATGCATATATTGAGGATGTTTGGTATGGTAGGCCTCGTGATAAGTACTGGGAATGCAATAATGAATTTGGAGCTATGGTCTAGTGGGAAGATGTACATGCAAATAGGCAACTGTGATATAGTATGCATCAGAAAACCTGGATCCAAGATCCCTAATTAATAGCTCCATTATGCTGGGCAAGCCATGTTGCTTGTTGAACCCTCAGTTTCTGAATCTGCAAATTAAGAATATTCTGAGGGTTAAATAACATGGATGCACATTAATGCTGTTAGTAGTTATGACTTTTTCTTAACCATTAACATGAACTGACCTTATGTGCACAAAACTATTCCTCCTATCCATGTACGAAGTTGGAGAGGAGACCAAGGGGATGAAATTTGACTTAATACCTATTATCTGGTTATCAAGAGTATACCAATTAAGCTGTTGCAACAAATGTTAGAGAAAAAGTTACTCATCTGCTTTGACAGTAAGACTTTTATCAAGAGAAAATGTCTACATTTTCATTTTTTACTGAAAAGTAGGAATACAGTACCATGCATTATATTTTATTATAATCTCGTTTTTATTGCAAATGTAGAATACATGAAGTGAATCTATAATTAATAGGTTGTTTTAGGCTTCTAAGTTATTATTTTGGATACTATTCTCTAATGGAATAATGATGCAATTAATTTGGGCATGCTATTGATGTATGAGGCTTTAAGGAAGGAAATTGTATTAGAATACAATTGAGCTGTGTGTATCCGAAAATCGAAAATAACATGGGTTTAAACAACAGAGAAGTTGACTTTTCCCACACAAATATAGATAGGCCAGCATCAATATGGTGGATAGCTTCTCAATATTCAGGTACTTAGGCTTCTATCATGTGGTTTCACCAACTTCAAGACATGACTCTTACTTTATGGTCCAAGATAGCTGCATTCTGGCCCATAGCAAGAAGGACGGCATGAAGGAGGGTAAGCTCCACTTCTAAGGAGACGCCATAGAAACCAGAACCTAATCACCAGGCATATCTAGCTGCAAGGGAGGCTGGAAAATGTAGTCTTTATTCTGGGCAGCTATGTGCCTAGCTTAAATTCAGACTTGTATTACTAAAGAAAAGGAGAATGGATATAGGAAGACAACCAACAGTCTCAGCCATAGGAAGTCTAGGCCTTGTGCTTTCTACTTTATATATGTCATCTTTTTTTTTTTTTGACATGGAGTCTCGCTCTGCTGCCCAGGCTGGAGTACAGTAGTGCAATCTCAGCTCACTGAAACCTCTGCCTCCTGGGTTCAAGCCGATTCTCCTGCCTCAGCCTTCTGAGTAGCTGGGATTGCAGGCATGTGCCACCACACCTGGCTGATTTTCATATTTTTAGCAGAGATAGGGTTTCACCATGTTGACCAGGCTGGTCTCGAACTCCTGACCTCAGGTGATCCACTCACGTTGGCCTCCCAAAGTGCTGAGATTACAGGTGTGAGCCACCGCACCTGGCCTATATATGTAATCTTATATGTGTTGGCACCATAATCACTGTCATTGATTCTAGATAGTTCTCACTGACCCCTTTGCTGCTTTTATGAGTTTTAAGCACTATATACATTGGCAGGATTCTACTTTGGAACCCCTGAGCATATTGCTACTACTTGCTCCTTTTTGTTCACTCTCAGTTGTGGCTGCTGATATGCAACTTTCTGCTTAAGGTGGGGAGGTGTGAACAAAGAAGGTGGCTTGGACTTGGAAAAAGAGGTTTCAGAAGCCTGGCTGGGGATTGTTGGGAAAGGCCACTTGTACCACATGGCAGTATTCCCTTTGTCAGATATGTACTTACTACGTGTCAGGTAGGCCTACTGACTGGGTCTTCTGCAGCAGCACTTCATTTTTTCCTTAGAAGATGGAATTGGAAATGAGACAAAACCGTACATACTAGTGGAAAAGTACCTGTATTGAAGCCCTGTATTCTTCCTGGCTCTGTTGCCATATAAAGCAGACTTGGTCAGCAACTGCTAAAGTCAGGAATGGCCTTTTTATTAATACAACCTCATAGTCAGAGGCTGCAGAAAAAAATGAGCAGCTCAGGTTCCCCAGAGGGGCAGAGCCAAAACTGCAAGCAGACCCCACACACAGCAGGGAAGGCCCTGCTCAGCCAGAGCCCAAGGACAATCTCTAAAAGATAAGTGTGGAGAGACTCAATTACCATTTAAAATTGTCCTGGCCTGACCTCTCTGCTTGGTGGGCTTTGCTTGTGAGCCTTGTCCTGTGTTAATACTTACAGGCTCTATTCTCCCTTCCAAGCCTAGAAGTGTATTTAGGAACATGATCTTCCAGGTATAGAGAAAGGGTGGCAGGAAGGGCCTAAGGTTCCCTAGCCTTGCCGGGAGTCACTCTTCAGGATGCTGCTTGGCTTGGGGCAGCTTTGAGTATGAAGGTTACATGCAGGGTATTGATGCCAATATATAGGGAGAGGGATTCTTTTCCTGCAGAAACATCTGGAGTGACACTGAGGACATACTTATACACAATTTACATGAGCCCCAGGGGCCTCCCATGCCTGAGAGAACTGGCTAGATAGTTCCTATTACACATTTATTTCCTTAAAGGGGATATTTTATATTCTACCCTGTAATTCAATTCTTTTGACTCCCCACTCTGCTAAAAAGAAAAAGAATATATAGTCCAAACAATTTTTAAAATCCATTTTCCCCCTCCAAATAGTAAATGTGCACAATTTGTGCATATTTACACACATCTGTAAGCTATGGCTTGTTTATACCAGTCCTCACAATATTTTAAAAATAAAGTATAATGTTTTTCAGTCTGTATACAATAGCATTTTCTTTTATCAACCGCCCACATACAAATATATTTCCCTTCTTTAGGGTGTTATTACATGTCTAAATAGTAATGTACACAACTGATATATAGGAAGGACATGTATGTTTAACAACAAACATACCAAAGGATGTAAAATACTCATGCTGACTCTTTAGAATACAATACCTAACAACTTGCAGCATTAGAAAAGGCCACCTAACTTGGTCTGACCCTATTCTATGTGTTGGAGTTAGAGGATTTAGGATCATAGAATGTAGTTTAGAGACGATATAATCCAGGTCTCTCATTTTACCTATGTGGCCACAGAGGCTCAGGGGGAAAGTAATTTTCTCAAACTACCTAACTTCCACAGCACAGACCTGGGGCTCCTGATTTCAGGCAAAGACTCTTTCTCTTATGACCAGGTAACAGTTTAGATTGAAGCTGGAGTTTAGCTCTGGGAAAAAGTGACGACTTGATCCCAGCAGAGCATTCAGCCATATCAAGATATTCAGCCGTATCAAGAGCCTCTGAGTACCAGAATTCTATCCAGCCCCAGCTGTCCTCCCAGGGTCTAACTTTTCAAAGCATGGCTGGAGGACCAGCAGCACTGGCCTCACCTGGGGCTGATTAGAAATGCAGCAGACCTCCTAAATAAGAATCTGAATTTTAACAAGGTAGTTCCCTGGGTAGTTTGCCTATAGACTAAATTTGGAAAGAACCGTTCCAGGCCACTGTTCCTCTACTGCCAGATAACTTCCTTAAAACCCTTTAAATCGCTTTGCTCTGATTCATTAAACACCTGCAATGACTTCCTATTGCTTATCTCTTCCTATTCAAATGTTTTTGAAAGTCCAATGTCAATCTATCTAATAAACCTGGGGAGGACTATTTCCCTGGTCATATACTTGACTTGCTCTAGAGCTAGATCTGGGAATCTAGCTATTGACATTTAAAGACCTCCTTCAGTGACTAGCCTTCATGGGTCCTTAAATTGGCTGTTTGAGAACTATTGATCCAAAATGTTGCTTAGGAATAACTAAGAATAGGTAAATCTTAGAAAACAGCAAGCGCTACTCCCAGCTACCTTGTTTTTCTCAGATGCCAAATCATAAAGACTGTTTTCCTACTGATAGTATTTTCTCTCTTATTTTTTTCTCCCTTTCATTGGCTTCTCACTTGCTCCCAAACTGAGACAATAAACTCTGCATGATTTCCAAATTATCTCTTCCATTCGCCACTTTTAATTATTATTACTATCAGGAGTGAACTATCCTGGAGGCCCATTTAGATCAATTGGAGATCCAGGCATTTTGTTGATCTGGCTTTGATATCTGACTACCAGAATTTCTTTGAATTATCTGGTTCGCTAACTATAAGCCTCTACTTACCTCAACATTTCATTAAAATCCCTCCCAAAATTGTGCTTTGGTCAAAAGGAACAGCATTCCTGGAGTGAGAGGGACCATTCATTACTCAAGGTGAAATCAATTAAGGAGCTCTATTTTTTAGAGTAAAAGAAAGTGCATTTAACCACAGTACCCAGCTCTTACCTTGCACTGACATATCCAGGAAAGGAAATAGTTGTGTATTCCAGAGAGTCATCTAGTTCAGCATGACTGTTTTTGTTCTGACGGGGCTCTTACAAGGCAATGATTTAGGGCGGGGCCAGTCAGGAAAGTTTTTTGTACTTAACAAAAATGGCTGTTACCAAAAGCCAGTGCCTCTCTTGGCTGTTCACTGTTACCTCATTACAACCGTGATGTTATCTGCTGGGTATCTGGGTTTACCACTGACCACAGCAGAGACTTGGACATCATTTGCTCAAACAATTTTCTTCTCCTCTTCCTTTTGTTAAGTATGGGCATGAGAGATCAGGCTTGAGCAGGCCGGGTGGGCGTAAGAGTAGTTATTTCACGGAGTACAATGTGTACTTTTTCAGCATTGTACTTATTTCCATAAAGTAGACTTTATGAGCTGTATGCTTGCATTTTTGTTTTCTAACTTATTGTTCTCTATCCTACAATTGTTCTATTAATTTGATAGTATATGGTTTTAGCCAAACATTTGTTCCAAATTCTGCCAGATTAAGGGGAAGTTTCCAGACAAAATGTTTCCCGGGGGGCCTTCCTATACAAGTAGCACTACTTCAGCTCATCGCCTGGCCACTGCACCATCTCCTTAGAGGTCTTCAGGAGCGGAGTGGGGTCAATGGTTGGACATGAGCTCAGCTGATTTCAAGGATACCTCGTCTCTCTGTGGCAGGGCACATCCACAGGCAATTCTGGAACCAGCTCAGTGGCAGAAACATGGGTCAGACAGAAGCCATGGGTTAGGAACTTGATCTGAGTGTTGAGAAATGAAGCACAGAAGCTTGTAGGGTCAGCTTCATCCTTCGTGGGCTAAGCATTTTCCTTCAGGCGCTGTGCAGGCCTGTTCTCAGAATGACATTCACATTCCACTCAAGGAGTCTGCTTTTGTAATTCCCTGGAGATTTTCATGAGTATAGAGGTCACTGTCTTTGACAATTAAGCTTTGAAGTTAATTCCCAAGATAAATAGAGCAAATCGACACCACTTTGGTTGTAATTTTTCTTGCTTCAAATTCTAAAAGACAACAGTGAACTGGCTGCCAGACTCAGTTCCGGGAAATCCAAGAAACATGGGCATTTTCTTTTTTAACCTTTCTAAATGAGGCAATTTAAGGCTGTTAGAAACAACAAAATCCATGTAAATGTCTTAATTCTACAATTTTGTTTGCATTTCTGAGAGGACAGAGAATCATTGTTTCCCTTTTTTTTTAAGCTACATAAGTAGTGGTTTCTTTTAAAACTGGAATGATAGAGGGTTATAATCTTTTTAATTCAGACCTTGCAGCAGAAAAGCTGGATTTACTTGCAAACTATATTATTCAGTAACACACTCTGCATGGAACAGGGAAAGTAAATAACTGAACACATACTTTATAATTACACACGGGAGGAATTCAAAGCTACAGTGCAGGGAACGGAGTCTGGGGGCCTGGGGCGGCAGCTGCAGTTTCTGGCTTTTCCCTCCCTACATGCTGAGGGCCTGAGAGAGAACAGTAACCTGGGGGGGCCAGTAGGCCCCCCCATTACCCCCACAACTACCTTCCCCTCCTCCCCAGGGTAGTGAGGGAGTTGAGATGAAGGATTTGTCACTCTAGGCCTCAGCTTACAGGAATATAATTAAGATTTACAGAACAAATTGTGAGCCCAGGCGAGGACTCTAGAGATTTACTACACCATTTCCTACATGGTGTTCAGGATACCTCAAGATCTTAATAATTTTGAAGAAAAAAGATTCCATTGTCAAGTAAGTTTGAGAAAGGTTATATATTGGAAAATCAAAGTGTAGGTCAGCACAACCAAGGCTCCAAGAAGGCCTACGGTTAAGACGTGTTTAATCCGGTCTTCCTTACACCTATTTGATTTCTAAAGTTCCTTTCAGCTACAAAGTTCTGAAGGTTCTTGTTGACCAATCACTTTCTGCTTTTCAAGTGAGTTTATAGGAAGACAGAGAAAATAATGATAATTAATTCAGATTTTAAAAATCAGATTGTAACACACTGCAAAATAGGGATATAATTATTTTCATTGTCAAGGGAGACCAAGAGGCTGGCACAATTTAATTGTACTAACCTGATTTTTATTCCTTTATTTATTTATGATAGGTTCTGGCTCGGTCGCCCAGGCTGGAGTACAGTAGTGTGATCTTGGCTCACAGCAACCTCCACCTCCTGGTCTCAAGTGATCCTCCCATCTTAGCCTCCTGAGTAGCTGGGACTATAGCTGTGTGCCAGGACTACAGCTGTGCGCCATCACACTCAACTAATTTTTTGCAGAGATGGGGTTTCGTCACTTTCCCCAGGCTGGTCTGTAACTCCTGAGCTCAAGTGATCCTCCTCCTCGCCCTCCCAAAGTGCTGGATTACAGGCGTGAGACAGCACATCCAGCTTCCCAGCCTGATCTTTGAATCACAACACTGTTACTCATCAGCTCTGTAATTCTTGACATTCATTTGCCTTAGTTTCTCAAGGTTTTTTTTTTTTTTTTTGAGGTGGAGTTTTGCTCTCATTGCCCAGGCTAGAGTGCAATAGCATGGTCTCGGCTCACTGCAACCTCTGCCTCCTGGGTTTAAGCAATTCTCCCACCTCAGCCTCCCAGATAGCTGGGATTACAGGATTCTGCCACCAAGCCTGGTTAATTTTTGTATTTTTAGTAGAGACAGGGTTTCAGCATGTTGACCAGGCTGGTCTCCAACTCCTGACCTCAGGTGATCCACCTGCCTTGGTATCTCAAAGTGCTAGAATTACAACCATGAGCCACCACGCCCAGCCTGTTTCTCAAGTTTTGACCTTTGAATTAAAAATCTTTTCCAGCTCAACCCTTGTCCATGTGTGGGAATATTGATTGGAGCTTCTTTCAGTAGTCCAAACAGAACCTGTTATCAGGTTTAGAAATTACTTTCTGGTCCAAAAAGCCAGTTTTGCAGGAACTATTTCAAAGTAAAGAATCTGTGCTTCCTTTTGGGAGAATCAGCAACTTATTATAATTTTTTTAATTGGAAAGGTAATAACAGTATTGTAGAATCTTTGGAAAACCAAGAAGAGAAGAAAAGAGTGGTGCTTGGTCAATGAGCACTTATTACATGCCAGATACAGCTCTAAGAGCTTCGCTTGCATTAACTTCAAGGCCAAGCCACACAAAGGCCCACTGCTCTGCAGTGCAGGAACCTAGAAAGGACCCTTTAAACTAGTCAAAGGCAGAATAACAATTGAATATGTCTAGCTATTCCTGAGGGACTAACTAACCATCCAATCGCCAAATTCCCCAACCTTAATTTTAAAGGAGATATGTAGGTATATTTCAAAGCACAGGCTTTGGAATCACCTTCTTTTTTCACAGTTTCTTGGGTGTGGCCTTTTTGTGTTCAACCAGCATTCTACAGGTTATCTGCAGTGTGCTATATAAATCCACGCATTGATAAGGCAGAGCAAACATTTTCTCCTGGTGAGGTGATAGCCCTGCATTTCTCTCCGGGGGCCAGTGGACTGTGTCTGTGCAGGAGCAGTTGGTTTATAGACCATCAACTGAAGCAGGGCATAATAGTAAGGTGAAGACAACTGGAGCTGTGAAATGCCACAATAATGGCATGCGTGTCGTAGGATGCCAACCTGGGTTTAACACATTCTGACTCATTTCTTCTGTTCTCATCTTCTCAGGCTCCCTGTTGCATACTGAAGTACCCTACAGACAAGCCTGTATTAGTCAGGACTCCTGTTTGCAAGTGACAAAACCCAACTCTAGCTAGTTTAAGCAATAAAGGGAGTTTAATGGTCCATGTAACTGAGAAGTCCATGAGTTGAATAGCTTCAGGCACACCTGGATCCAGGTACTCAAACCATGTCCTGAGGGTCTCTTTCCTTCTTTTCATACATATAACCTGATTCTCCTCTACTGCAGACAGCTCCCACTCGGTGGCCTGGGAAGGTGGCCACTTATATAGTTCCAGCTTATGTTATCCTTATAGTTTATAACCCTAGAGCAGGGAAGTGTGTCTTTCCTTGCACGTTACTAGTGTAAGTTCTGGGACAAGACTGCCTAGGTACACAGTCTATCTCCACCACCTAGTTGTATGATTTTAGACAAGTTATTCTATCTTTGCTTCAGTTTCTTTATCTGTATAGGGGTGATAATAATAGCATTACCTTATCAAATTATATTATAATTAAATGAGATAGTACATCTGAAGCATTTAAGCAGTTCCCAGCACATGGTAAGCACTCAATAAATGCTAGTAGGAGGAGGAGACCTTCCACAGGAGAGTAAGCTCAGCTTGTGCCATATGCCGACCTCTGGATAAATCACTGTGGGCTGGAGAATAAGGTAATCTGATTGGCCAGACCTGAGACATATTCTCACCCTTGTGCACTGCGGGGGCGATGCCCAAACCACACTGAATTACAGAGACGTTATTCCCAAAGGAAGGACAGTTGGGCAGACAATTAACACTATAGGGCCAACACATGGTCCAATTCTGACCAAGACAGGTAGCCTCAGCCCTGCCTTCTAGTATGATTTGAAATAAATTTGGATTGCCAGCATGATCTCACATTTAGAGATTGAGCAACAGACCTAATGCAGCCCTAAAATGGAAGTATCGTCACCCTCATTCTGTCAGAACTGCACCCATCCAGATGTCTTGATTCCAGCTTGATACCCACTTGGTTACCCTGCCTAGAACTCCTGGCTCTGCACAGAGCTGGGACACACTATGAACTTCACTTTGCTTGGCTGTGGCCCTACACAGCCTAGTCTGCATTCTGCCCCATGTCCCTGCGGTTCCGACTGACATGCACACAACCACCCACCACTGCTGCCTGGAACCTTGCCTACTGGTTTTGGACCAGCTGGTATCATAGAGCACCTAAGCTTGCTGTGTCCTAACATACCATGCTGTAGCTATCCTGGAGTCAGTTACCTTATGGTTTCACCTCTACCCTGCCTAAACTTCCTCTTTTGTTGCCCCAAATCCCAATGTGCTTTGGCCCCATTTTAAGAAGATCTGGCTATGCCTTATTTCTCAATGGCCTTAATTTTACAACTGTATTTGCATGTTGTCTTTTCTTTGCTGGTTATGCTTTTAGGACTTTGGTTCTTATTCAAAAACCTCTTCCCATTTCCCCATCCATATTACTGCATTATAGATGTGTGTGTGTGTGTGTGTGTGTGTGCGCGTGTATGTGTGTGTGTGTGTATTGTTTTACTTTCTCTTGAAGACAGTATTATTTTCAATGTCTTAGCCCAGGGCACTAATATGGGGGCATGGGGCCATCACGGGGTATGATAAATCTGAGTCTCCATAAGTGGCATCTTGGATAGAATGGAAAGTTCCATATTCCATATGTTTGCATTAATAGGCAACTGTTCTGTAGCTGACCAATAAATTACATTTCCAGGTCAATGAATAGGTTTTTATTTCACAATGAATGATTCCCCAAATACAAGAACTTCTAAAGAGCAGATAAAAGCAGCTGCAAATGTGATCTAGGAATAAATATGAAGAAAGGAAACCCAAGCAGCCTGCAGAGTTCCAGCTGCTCTCCCCCAAACCTTATCAGCGTTCTAATGGTCAGGCACATTTTGAAGTTGGAAGGAAAATTTCCAACAGCTCTTGTCCTTATATGTGGTTCTTGAAATAGTGCAGACATTCTGGTTCCTATCAAAATAGTAGTCACTGTCTCCAAAATTATTCACTTCCTTCTCATCCTCTCTTCTCCCCCTGGCCCCTCTTTGGCATCTGCACCTTCCATCCTGATACTCAAGATGACAAATCCTGATTATGGGGAGGCTCTGATGCTACATACTTTAATATGAGCTGAATGGAGCCAAGTTTAGCCTGTGATTTATGTGATCATTCAACTCACTAGGGCAAACAAGGCTTTCTTAATCCCATACCTTTAATCCTTGCCTCCTCCAAACCACATTTCCATCTTATTGTTGCAGCTGCAGTGGGTTCCTTGAAACTAAACTGCAGTTTTCCAGGGATGGTAATTCCATCTTCCCGAGCTGATTCAAAGATTAAACAGAGTGCTTTAGAGATTGCATTCATAGCAAGCAGCAAGGGCAATCAAAAAGTGGTGTTTGGGCCAACAACAATACAAATGTCAGACGGAAAAGGGGGCTGAAAAAATCTTTAAAATTAGAGGGGTTTGAAGGAGTTTTTATTCTTGACATTGAAACCTCTGGGGGTATCTTTTGTACCATAAAGTGCTAAAGATCTGGCATCCCTATTACCTCAAAACCTGAGTCCCTCAGGTAAACGAGCGAGTGAGGAATACAGCACAGAAAACAGTTTCTCTCCAGTTCTGCTGCCAATTTGCTCCCCGATCTTGGGAGAGCTAAGGAACTTGTTGCAGAATGGTCACAGATCTCTCTTTAGATTTCCAGTAATTGTCTTTTCCTGCCTTGTGATGCCACAAGTCTGGATGCCTTATTTTATAGTTTTTACTTGAAAGGTAAGCAACCACTATCAATAAGCCAGGCAGGAAAATCAGAATTATTGAGCCAACAGAAGGCTAAAAAATTTCTTATGGGTTTTCAGGAGAGCAATGGCAGCCCTGTGCATAGAGAGAAGTAGCATTGAGTCTGATCAGTGACTTTGGGAGCAGATGGGCCCCAAAGCACTCACTCTGTCCGGTCAATCTAACCTTCTTGTGGCTACTCTAGAGAAAGTTTTGGATGTTAACATCATTCTCATTACAGGATGACATTTCAGAGGAAACCTAGCTTTGAATCATTGGTGTGAGTAGTTTATTTTCATTTCTCCCCTACAATCCTTTTCTCCTTTGTCCCTCATCTTTTCAAAATCAGAGGATGTTGTCCTCTTCCTTCTTATTGGTACTATACTGTGCCTTACACCAGCAACAATCCTGAGGCATTTTATGGGCACAGTGTCCAGGCTCCACTCCCCTATGGGAAGAGAAAAAGATGTTCATCCTCATTCCTCTCAACACTCACAGCCTTTCATTGCACCTTGTGCTTTCCACAGACCTAGCTTCTAATACTGAGTTTACCTCCTTTAGTTGTTTGATCGCGAGCCAGTAAATTAAACTGTGCCTCAGGTTTGTTCCTCAGTTCTGGCTTTTTACAAGGACTGCTGCCTATGTGGCATGACTTAAAATTGTCATTCCCAAATGTAAACCCACTTCCATGACCAAAATTCAGTCTGCAGTGATCATTCCTTGTGCTAGTGCCTCTATTGTTTTGATTTAAAGAATCCTGAGAATAAATCCATTGGTTCCTTACGAGGTTGATACAAGATGAAAATAGTGGCTTCATGAGCCATCTGGGCCTTTGAAACAGGGAAAGTATGCATAAAGAAGAAGCAAGGATCCCATAGAAATAAACTGTACTGACTTCACAACTCTACTAGAGGCTGCCTGCTTATACAACCTTGTCATTTCTTTTTCCTGTGTACATAAAGCCTTTATATAACCAGTTAGGATAAGCAAAAACTCAATTTAGCAGAGAAACAGAAGCAGATAATGTTTATTTATTGACAAGGGAAGCAATCAGCCTTTGTTCACAAACTTATTAAACAGACAAGGTTCTCTCTGCTGTCTAAACCTCAATCTGAAGAAACAAGAAAGCAGAGGCCTGCCAAGAATGGAGAACAGCAAAGTTTTCAAGGGGAAAAACGGAATCTTTGTCTTCACGCTTCTCTGCTTTCTTCAAATGGACTCTCTGAGCCTCCAAACCTCCATGAGCTCAAGAAGGCCTGACAACTCTTTCAGGATACAATGGCTTGTTTTAGTGCTATGGTTTTTCCTTTCTTTAATATCATGAATCTAAACAAATTCCACAGGGAGAAAAAAAAATAAAAAGAACTGGGTGGCTCAACATAAAACCATTGACATGATTCCAAATTCTCTCCCATCATTGTCAACACCACACACACATACACACACACGCACACGTTTTTGCAAAACTGAAATCTGTATGTACACGTAGTTTTAGGTTCTGCTTTTTCACTTTACTTTATTCCAATATGCACATTTCCATGACTTGGGGGGTAGCCCAGACTTCAACACTTTTAGTGGCTAAAGAGTATTCCATCTTATTTATATCTCTGGTTGTGTGACCATTCACCCTTCTACTATGGGCTTCTGGGCTGTTCTAGCCTAGGGAGACTCCATCTAGCTGTGCTTAAGGAAATGCCCCTGGGGTTTCTCAGGCCATGTTCACAAGTAGTGCTAGGGTTTAAGTTTGTTGTTTCATGATTTCTTCTGTCACAGTTTTCATTTTATGTTTGCATGAGGATGTTATTTCTGGATTTGGGTGCTTTAAAAATCTCATATTCATCTTTGCCAATTATTAATGCATTTGTTCTGAAATGCAATCAAGGCCTACTCTAAAAAGCAAATAATACAAGTGTTGCCACCTGTTGATGGAAATTGTATTACTCTTGTTTCACTGGAGCTCTGATGAAGAACAGCATGAAAGAAAAAGAGAAACTTCATTATAATTCCCACAAACTCAATCCCCAGACTTATTAACATAATATTTACATTATTACTGTTCATTTTGTTATTTCAGAGCTTCTTATAACATGGGTCATTGACTGTAAGTGAGTATACATTTTGCTTCATTACAATTTGCATTAGATATATTTAAAATCTTTCCATTTGATCAAGGCTCCACATTTCTTTTTAATTTAAAAGTTTCAAACATCAAACATTTTGAAACCCCATGGATGGTATATTCCCTAGTGCTCTATATGAAATGATGTCAGCAAACAGCCAGGGTTTGACAATCCTCAGCGGAACCAATTTTAACTAATTTCAAAGAAGAAAAATAGTTTCCATATTTCATAGAAAGGGTTTTACTAATAAACATAATAGAGGAAATAGGGGAAGTTATTTTTCTTTAAGCTTCAAGAATGAATATGTGTGCATTAAGAAAATAAACAGCATGCACTTTGATAAACCATAATTTATATAAATCAAAGGACAAGAACCAAGAATTACAATAGTTTGTAACCAATGCCTTATAAATACTATAGTTCTAAATATTCAAGCAAATAATAAATTCTAAGAACAGCCCTCACTCAACAATCAGCAGTGTCATGTATATAATAGTAGAGCAATATATAAACTTCTGAATCCCTTTTTATTTGTTTCTCATTTTGTTTGTTCATTAACTTAATAATATTTGAGCTCTTACTATGTACCAGGAATAACAAGTTGAATAAAACACCGTCGCTATCCATGTGTCTAATGTGGAAGTAAGAAAAGTCCCAGTTATGAAATACTTGAATGCAGGTAATAGAGAATAGAATGAGACTAATTGTGACTCAAACATTACAGATATTCCTGTTATCTCACTTAACAAGAAGGCTGGAGGTAGGTGGTTCTAAAGATGGTTCAGTGACTTCATGAAGCCCAAGAACCCAGATTATTTTTGTTTCTCCTCCACAATCTATAGGTGTTGCATTTTCCTCTACATGCTTGTCACTACTGGTTGCAAGATGACTGTCACAGTGTCTAGCTTTACTGTCCATATTCATAACAAAAAGAAGGAAGAAATGGCAATACCAGAAAGTGATTTTATCTGAGTTTTTTTTTAATCAGAAAACAAAATATCTCTCCCAGAAATACACCAGCAGTTTCCCTCTTACGCCTTATTGGCCAGAACTGGCTACCCTAGCTGCAAGGGCACTTTCCAACCTCTGTAGTGAGAAGGAGAAAGGATATTAGAAATGGCTGTGGATAGGCCGGGCATGGTGGCTCATGCTTGTAATCCCAGCATTTTGGGGGCCGAGGCAGGTGGACCACTTGAGGCTAGGTGTTCGAGACCAGCCTGGCCAACATGGCAAAACCCCATCTCTACTAAAAATACAAAAAAATTAACCAGGCTTGGTGGTGCACACCTGTAGTCCCAACTGCTTGGGAGGCCAAGGCAAGAGAATTGTTTGAACCTGGGAGGCAGGGGTTGCAGTGAGCCAAGATTGGGCCCCTGCACTCCAACCTGGGCAGTAGAGTGAGACTCCGTTTCTAAATAAAGAAAAGAAAGAAAAAGAAATGGCTGTGGATACCCAGCTAACAAAGATTGCCACAAGGGACCTAGTATAGTGTGAAATGCCCCCAGGCCATCATAGGCTGTAACAACCTGAACATTAAAGATTCAACATAGTCACATGTGAAGGTGATCTGGCTGTGACGTCTGTCACCTCATTGATCGCCAGGGTTGATTTGGCTGATCTGGCTAGGCGAGTGTCCCCTTCCTCCCTCATTGCTGCATGTGCGTCCCTCCTGAAGCTGTGCGCTCAGTCGAAGTGGACAACCATCCCCGATAGAGGAGGACCAGTCTTCAGTCAAGCGTATAGAGTAGCTGTGCTTCCCTGCTAGAACCTCCAGACAAGCTCTCAAGATTCAACATATTCATTCATGCAGTGGAGTTTTTTTGAAGGCTTTCTCTGGGCCAGACCCTAAAGATAGAGCAGTGAATAAGATAGACACAACTCCTTCCCTTGAAGAACTTAAAGTCTGGAACGGGAAAAAGACAGTAGACAAATAATTACACTAAAATATGGTGAGCATATCATTACCAGATACTAATGACCTCCACCAGGATTTTACCCCAAATCCAATTGCACCAGGCTGATCTGCAGCTTAGAAACCCAGAAAAGATTTTTTTTTTTTTTTTTTGAGATAGAATCTCACTCTGTTACCCAGGCTGGAGTGCAGTGGTGAGGTCTTGGCTCACTGCAACCTCCGCCTCCCCAGTTAAAGCGATTCTTCTACTTCAGCCTCCCAAGTAGCCGGGACTACAGGTGCCCACCACCACACCCCACTAATTTTTGTATTTTTAGTAGAGACGGGGTTTCACCATGTTAACCAGGCTGGTCTCGAACTCCTGCCATGGCCTCCCAAAGTGCTGAGATTACAGGCATGAGCCATCAAGCCCGTCCTGGAAAAGATCTTATCAACTAAATAGATCTAAGGACTCTTGTAACTTGATACACCCATCCAACCACTCATCCAACCAACCAACCAACTTATTTCAAGAGTGTATTTCAAACACGGGTATTACAAATAGGCTTTTTTTTTTTTTTTTCAGTTTCATAGGTATGCCTGTAAAGAGCAGTTTTTGTGTTAATCTGTCACCTCCCAGCTCTTTGCACTGTGTTAAGAACCTAGACCCTGACAAGGCAGGTTAAACAGTTTCTCAGGGTGAGGTTGTAACCCTCTGCTGTTCTAACTTCAGCCTCTTGCCCTGCTTCTCCAGGGGCTGGAGGATGCTGCCAGGCAGTAAGCATGGCTGCAGGCCAGCACAGGAGCATGGGGGGGCTTGCTCACTGCACATGGGTATCATTTGGACAAACTGGAGCTTCTGGAAAAATGAAAGAACAAAGCCCCAGCCCTGAGAAAAACCTACAATGGACTCCGCCAGGTCCAAACAACGGCTGGGCCACTTGTGGCAACATAAAAGGCCAACATCCCAGCCATGAGTAATGTGCTCTTGGCAGCTGTTAAAAGGGGCCTAAAACCCCAGTGGCTCCCAGACCCAGCCGGACGGGCCAGGTGCAGGCTGACAGGAGAGCTGTGTTGATTCTAAAGGCCAGAGATGTTATTTTGAGGTTTGACTGTTTATGTCTCATTACTGCTAATTTCCATGAGTTTGCAGGCCTCGTTCTGTCAACTCTATCCCCTGGTGGAGAAATCTATCTACACATGAAGGCTATTCACTAACCTACCCCAGCCCCCAATTTTTTTGTGTAATGAGAATCATTTCTGGGAATACAACCATCTACATGTGGAGGTTTCTTAAGCAATTTTAGTTTGGGTTTGTGGGTCCCTCTCCTCTGAAGTTCTCTCATTTGGTATGAGCAGGGCTGGCCTGGGACACATTTAAACCGCGTTGTAACCTTCTAGTTCCCCTCCTCTTAGGAAGCTTGTAACCATTAATACAGTGGCCTGTGCAAACACATGAAAGTATTAGCTTTCTTTTATGCAGTTAGAAAATGAAATGGAAAAAGATCAGCTTCATAAGACAAAAGAATGTGTAACACGTGGGATGAAACTTGCCAAGAAATGGGCAGGGGACAAAAGGCTCCTTCCTCCCTCCCCCCAACATTTTTGTGTATTCTCCATGCAGCCCTTTACTGTGTGGGCCCTCATCCCACAAACCTCCTTCCTGGTCCCCAGTCCTACCTTCCACTCCTCCTGACAAAGGCTTTTCTTAACATTTTTTAATGGAAAATTCTAAACATATACCCAGTAATCTAATAGTATAATGAACACTCATGTACCCATCACATTCTGCCATCTCTATATTATCTACACCTCCAATCTCCCATTGCATTATTAGAGTTATTTAAGGTAAAATTTACATACATTGAAATATTCAGCTCTTGGGCTTTTAGCTGTCCAAGTTTGGCAAATGGAGACATCACCCATGTAACTTACTCCCTATCACAACATAGAATTTCCCCCTCCCCTGAGAGTTCCTTCATGTACCTTCCCAGTCAATCCCCCCCAGGCAACCATTGTTCTGATTTTTTTTTTAAACCTCAGATTTATTGTTAGTTGTTGGCCTGTTTTAGAACTGACAGCCATTTTTCTGATCTGTGTCCTATCTCTGAACTCTACTCTTAGTTTCCTAACATGAGAGCTGGCTTATCTACTAAGACAACACACCCATCTCCGGGTAGGTGCTAATGGATAGATGTGTTACCTCTCTCAAGTCATACCTTGGCATTTCACAGAGGTCTTTGGAGATAGAGACTAGCCTCAAAACATCCTTCTTCCAAGATGAGATCTTGTGGCAGGTTATGGTAAGGGAGGCATATGAGGGGCCCTTCAACTCTGATCCCCTGGGGCCTGTTGGATATGGTACCATATGTATGGGAGAATATAGGGTTCATAAACTGATACACAGGCAACTCTTGCTTGCGAAGTCTTGGCTTATGAATGCTCTCTACTTCCTTGCCTCATTACCAGGACTTATTCTCACTGTTTTGAGGCCATGTCCCTGAGCCAGTTCTCCTAACCCTTTCTTCTGCTTGGCCATGACACTGCTATTGCCTCTTACTCTCAAGCCAGTCCTGACGTGGCTGACAAAGGTGCCAGGAACCCTCCTCATGTTCTGACTGTCAACCTCTCTGCTGAGGCATGAATTTGAACACTGGAGAGTTCCACCTTAAACAAAAGTTTAGGTTGTCTTTTTGAGACAGGGTCTTGCTCTGTTGCCCAGGCTAGAATGTAGTGGCGTGATCATGACTCACTGCAGCCTTGACCTCCTAGGCTCGAGTGATCCTCCTGCCTCAGCCTTCTGAGTAGCTGAGACCACAGCTTCATGCCACCACCACAACTAATTTTTTATTTTTTGTAGAATTGGGGCCTTGCTATGTTGCTCAGGCTGATCTCAAACTCCCAGGCTCAAGCAGTCCTCTTGCCTAGGCCTCCCAAAGTGCTGAGATTACAGGGATGAACCACCACACCTGACTTTCTTTTCTACAGTGAATACCAAGTTGTCTTCTCTGAGATAGGACAGATAGCTTTTCATGTAGCTCTGGATCTCAGCAGAGAGGAAAGAATATTTGTTAAGCATCTATTATGCTCCAGGCTCTTATTCAGTCTCTAGGATAAGTTAGCAGCAAGATATACCCCAAATGCCTGGCTTTTGTAAGTCACTCAGCAGTGCTTTGACCCTCCAGGGGTCAAACTAGGGCTTGGCTTCACTGAGGGAGACGTGATAACATCACTATTATTATAGCTACAGTATGTCAGGCACCCACTGTGGAGCAAGCACTTCATATACATGATCTTTTCTAGTGCTTTTGAAGGCAGACATTTTAGTCTTCACAACAAAAGGGGGAGGGAACAAACGTTGATTGTATATTGATTTGCAACTCACATCCCAGCCTATGAGGTAGGCACTATTATTATCCCCTCTTGAAGATTAAATGAGATAATACATGTAAGGTCTTTAGAACAATGTCTGCCCCATAGAAAGTACTACATAAACATTTAACTTTATTGTTATTAGGTAATTCACTTGCTCAAGGTTGCATTGCTAGAAAGGAGTGCAGAATGGGTCTTGAGCTGTTGGTTTTTTCCCTCCCACACTCCCCAGAGATGGTTTTGAAGTCTTGGGACCTAGAAGACATGACACTAAACTTAAGCTCAGTTCTTAGTGTTTGACAGGGTGTTGGTGGGATCTGCAGTTTACAGTGAAATAGGAGAGGTTTCTTCCAAGATGGATGATGTCTTAGCTTGTTTGGGTTGCTATAACAGAATACCATAGACTGGATAGCTTATGAACAACCGATATTTATTTTCTCATCTTTCTGGAGGCTGGGCTTTCGAGATTAAGAGGCTGGAGGATCCAGTGTCTGATGAGGGCCCTCTTCCTGGTCCTTGCCATGTCCTCACACGACAAACAGGGCAAACGAGCTCTGTGGGGTTTCTTTTAAATGTGTACTAATCTCATTTCTAAGGGGTGCACCCTCATGACCAAAAGCTAACCTCCAAATACCATCATCAAATTAGGGGTTAGAATTTAAAGATATGATTTTTTGGGGGTCACCAACGTTCAATCCATTACAGATGAGAAGCCCACCTCTGGATTCTGCTCCCTGGGATGCAACCCACATTACTGTCCTCTTTAAAAAGGCTGTGCTGGTACATCTGCCATTTGCTTAGAGCCCTGGTCAATTAGATGGCTGTTAGATCACAGATTTATCTAAGACATCATGTCTATAGGAAATCAGTGAATCTAAATATTTATTAAGTGCCTATTGTGTGTCAAGGCAATTAAACAGGAACATGTGCATTTCAGCAAGATTTCTGGAATAATCCTTACCATGACCTAGATGCACTGATTTCCATCTGTTTTTTGACTTCATTCTCTGTCCCTCTCCCTTGCTCACTGTGCTCCAAGAATACGGGCTGTCTTTCTAGTCCACTGACACATCAACATCATGCCCAACACAAGACCTGCACAAAGAATTGCAGATGATCTTCTCAGAACAGAATGCTCCTCCTCCAAATCTGTTCATGACTGGCTGTTTCCCATTGCTCAGGACTCAGCTCCCAAATCCCCATCAGAAAGGACTGACTAACTTAGAACTACTCCCACCTCCACCCAGTTTATTTTTATTTTTAAAAAATTACATTGCTCTCTTTATTTCCTACTAATAACTAATCCCAAACTAAAAATATCTTACAATTACTTAGGAAGCTGCACGAGGGGCAGGCATCTGAGTCTGATGATTTAATGCTATATCCCCAGAGCCTAGAACAGTGATCTCAGTATTTGTTGCATGCATGATGGATAACAATAATAATAATAACTTAGGTAATGAATTGCTGCCACTCATGGTCATGTGGTCCTTTCAATAACCAGTGGAGACAGGGAGGGTAATTATATTTATATTGCAGGAAGAGAAACTAAGTCTCAGTTGTGAAGACTGTAGATTCAGTGCTTGTTCCGTTTTCCTTCTTAAGCTTTCTTCATCCTTCACTGCATGTCCAGCACTATGCTGGAAGCTGAATTAACCAGGCTGGAGTGCAGTGGCACAATCTTAGCTCACTGCAACCTTTGCCTCCTGGGTTCAAGTAATTCTCCTGTTTCAGCCTCCTGAGTAGCTGGGATTACAGGTGTCCACCACTATGCCTGGCTAATTTTTGTATTTTTAGTAGAGATAGGTTTCACTGTGTTGACCAAGCTGATCTCAAACTCCTGACCTCAAGTGATGCGCCTACCTTGGCCTCCCAAAGTGCTGGGATTAAGGCGTGAGTCACCGTATTTTTTTAAACAGGGGGTTTTAACACTCCCTTTTTTTTTGAGGACATTTGCTTTCTTTAGCTTTTGCAGGCTTATGTTACAGCAGGAAAAAAAAATGCATTTGAAACAGTGAATAAAGTCTCCTTGTAGCTTTTCCAGCAGAAATTGGTGAATCTCCTACTGCTTTGCAGGTCTTTGAAACAGGAGGAATTTTCTTCTGCCTTTCTTTGAAAAGGCTATGCTGGTGCATCCGCCATTTGCTCAGAGCCCTGGTCAATTAGATGGCTGTTGGATCATAGATTTATCTAAGACTTTATGTTTCTGAAAAAGCTATCCTAAAATAAATGGGTAAAATGATATCAGTCACTAGAAAAGGAAATATGAGATAACCATGTTGCCATAAAAAGGAAGGGAGGAACTGCTCTTGGATAAGAACTGGATGTGTGTAGAGGGGCGGAGGATGGATATTTTCTCTGAGTGGTGGGCACCCTGTGTAACAGCACGATGAATACATGCTATCTGGGGAAAATTTTTATAAGACTTCGTTTTAAAAATCACACACAGACAGATAGACACACAGACATACACACACATCAATCAATCAATCAATCAGCATTAATTATTATTTGCATTTCAAGAAGATTTTTCAAATGATAAAATAATTATTTTAATATCCAAATAAAAACTTTTGAGTTTATTAAGTACTATACCAGGCACCTTTACAGTTTCTTATTCAATCCTTAAAACCACTGTATTAGGATTCTCTAGAGGACAGAACTCTCTCTCTCTCTCTATGTATATATATATACACACACACGCACATGAGAGTTTATTAAGTATTAACTCACGTGATCACAAGGTCCCATAATAGGCTGTCTGCAGGCTGGGGAGCAAGGAGAGCCAGTCCGAGTTCTAAAACTGAAGAACTTGGAGTCCAATGTTCAAGGACAGGAAGTATCCAGCACGGGAGAAAGATGTAGGCTGAGGAGTTAGGCCCGTCTCTCTTTTTATATTCTAGCCTTGCTGGCAGCTGATTAGATGGTGCCCACCCAGATTAAGGGTGGGTCTGCCTTTCCCAGCCTACTGGCTCAAATGTTTATCTCCTTTGGCAACACCCTCACAGACACACCCGTGATCAACACTTTATACCCTTCAATCCAATCCAGTTGACACTCAGTATTAACCGTCACAACCACCCTTTCCTTTGAGGTGGGTGTCTAATCTGCACTTTTAGAGGAGAAACCAAAGCTCAGAGAGAGTGCTTACGGATCTTGCCCAAAGTTGCACAGTAAGTGACAGAAATGAATTTGGACCTAAATCCAGTGTTCTTTTTACATTTACATTTTTAAAATGTAATCCTAAATAGAGACTTGTCCTACAACACATAAAATTTGATTCTGTTTAATGAAAGATGTATTTGTCTTCAGTCTTTCAGGAATTTTTCCTTCAGTCAACCACTGTTTATTGTCCTTGTGTCATATCCATCTTTCAGGCACATATTCAGGGTATCAGCACGTTTAGCTCTTATATGCCCCCAAGCATACGGGGCTGGCTCCACTATCCTGTTTTGAGGGCCCATGTTTAGAAATCCATTCTGCTTAAAGAGAGACAAGGACAGTTGAGAGGATGGAAAACAATCCGGTACAATTAACATGTCAATAGCGGCAACATGAAACCCAGTGTTGAGCAATTTGGGCCTGTGTGAACAAACAACTGAAATAATTTCAAGCCCTTTATTTTAAGAGTGGAGTGTGTGTGTGTGTGTGTGTGTGTGTGTGTAGGCATGTGCTTTCACACAAGCCTAGCTTTCCAGTTTTTCATTTTTTTTTTTTTTTTTTTTTTAGACAGGGGCTCACTCTGTGGCCCAAGCTGGAGGGCAATGGCACACTCATGACTCACTGCAGCCTCAACGTCCTAGGCTCAAGTAATGCTCCCACTTTAGCCTCTCAAGTAGCTGGGACTATAGGCATGTG